>JAOWBN010222326.1:0-13135 GCA_028565015.1 Pinguicula moranensis | reverse complement strand
AAAAAACGGAAAACGGTATTACCGTAAAAAAAATTTCCAGTACCGTTACCGTACCGTTTATAAACGGTAACGAAAAATTAATACCGTTACCGTTCCGCATTACCGTTTTACCGTTTTTTAACGGTAACGGTTCCCGACGGTAAACGGTAATACCGTTTACCGTCGGGAATTTTGCTCAACCCTAGAAAGAACTGAATCTCCAACAACCACTATGCCGTTTACAATACCGCTCACACACCGCTAGACGGAATTGAATTTCAGAAAGTGTAAGCTATAGGAAATAAAGCTACCTAAAATTGGAGTTGATCATTACACTACACATACTCATAATTCTTTCTTTTACCTAGGTGTGTATTCAACAATAACATAATAATCAATGTATTATCAACTAAGTTGAGGTCTGAGATCAGATGTACACAACCTTACCTTTATAATTATACAAAATTGTTGTTTCTGTCGTGATCCAATATAAATTGCGTCATTTGATTTATTAATTTTCAGCAATTTCACTAATAAAAATATTATAATTTAATAGAGTCATTTTGATATAATTCATTATTAGCACAAAGCTATCCAATATATTTCCAACCAAATTAGGGTTTAGGGGGTTAACTGTACGCAACATTACTCTTATAATTATATAAAAGATTATTTTCGTTGCGACCCAAGATGCATTGTGTCATTTAATATGTAGATTCCAACAACTTCATTAATTGAATCACTGAAATTTAATAGAGTCATTTTGATTTAGTCCATTATTAACACAATGTTGAAATAATTGTTAATAAATAACTCTTTCAACTCCATTTCCATTTGTAATAGTTATAATACAAGGAATCAAATCAAGAATACTATGTGAAATCTGCTTACTTTGAGATACGCATGGCAACAGAAGCTAAATCCACCTCTAACATCCATCCCACAATTGTCAAGTATCGCCTAGCAGCTAGCTCTGCAAAGGTCAGTCATTTTCCCAGGGCGAGCAATTCAATAGAAAATATCTGCAATTGATAACCTAATTAGAAGGGAAGTCAATGTGGGAGGAAATTTGATGTGCCCTATTTGCAATATTGAAGATGAAACGGTTACCTGTGTTATTGCAGACGAAATCTAGAGAGGTGTTTATGGTAGGTTTGGATACCATTCATACACTTGTAGATGCATTTAGGGATGATGAAAAGGAAACGCGACACTGTGATGTGAATGTGGATGATTATTGTGTGGCACATTTGGATTGTCAGATATTAGTGCATCTTTGCACACACAGGTTTATCAAAATTGGCTATTTCCACAAAAACTACGATTCGTTGTTCATTGTAATATTTTCGAATACAGAGTACAATAAGAATAAGAGTATTTATAGGCAAGAATTCTCATAAGGTTAGAATTTCTTCAGGGACCAATCGAATGACGTAGCTGCACATTCACTAATGGATCGATGACATATGTGAACTGAATCTTATCATGCTCCATACATCAACAAGGGGACGGGCCAAGGGTAAGGAGGATAGGCCCCCCTAGCCCCCACCTAGATCGAGTCTGTGTCCAGCACTATTGTGTTTCCAAAAAACAAAATTGATTAGTGGTCATTCATTCTTAATTCCTTCATTAGATTCACAAAGTTTTCCTACTATGATTTTAACCAAACATGTGTGATGTGTAGTGGGTTTTTTTTTTTAAAAATGAGAATTTTATTTATCGGCATTCTTTGGGTGAAAGCCAAATCAATTACAAATAATTGAAGTCCTCAACAAATTTTATGCTTCGTGGCCCTAACTTCCGACCTAATTCAAAGAATAACTTTTTGTTTTGGTCCTCAATGGATATTTTGCAATAAGTATTGAAGCAAAAGCTCCATTAAAGTCTCTAATGACATTGAATTTTGTATACTCCAAGCTCAGTATCTCCTAACTAGCAATGCACTGTCAGTTGTGGCCTATCCTTTCTAATTTTGTGACAGCGGTAGCGTTGGTGCATGACTATTCTACTTCCGCCTAATGTAGTTTCCATGTCTAGTGGCCATGAATGGGAGTTTAGACTCTTATGACCATATCAACTGTAGCATTTGTGAACAAATTTTATAATGTACAAAGATTTTTCACCTTTGTATTTACTTCCCTGGTTATTTCTTTCATCAGAGGCAAGAGGACCACGAGACGAAAGTCCTTACTGTTGACCCCCTATTTTGGTCAGCTGTCATTTTTTTGGCTAATTAAAATTTCATTCAATCAAAAGAAATTGTTACATAGTAAGCCCAAAAGAGCTATATATGCCAATTAGCAGTATGGACACAAAATTAGAGATAACTACACTGGTTGCAGAGTATTCAGCTCTGTTCCTTTTCTCTGACTTTTAGAATCATGTGTATGAAAAAATCCGAGTTTGGTTTCTTCTCAAGATAAAGGGGCAGCATAGCCATGGGCATCGAATCCACTCATAGATGCTTACTCCTATGTATTCCATGTTCCTTGCAGTGATCCACAACCACATATTGTACTTAATCCATGTGACTTTTGATGCAAAGCTAACAATTGAATCAAACCCGATGGCATTGCGTTCTCTTAATAAGCACCAAATGGTTGCTTGCCACAATGCCTTCCAAACCTCAACCCTTGTCAACCCCCTCATGTGGTTCATGTGGCTAGCAAAATGGGATGCAATTTCATCATGTCCTTCAACATAACTCATCTCAAACCATGAGTATATATCTAACCATAGCTCTACTGCATTCCGGCACCCGATGAATAGATGTGTAATCGTTTCATATGATTCAGCACACATGAAACATAACTAAGCATTTTGTGGTATCAGGACCCCTCGACTGACAAGTTTATCAACTATTGGGATTCTATGTTGTAATAAGCGTCAACAGAAAGTCTGCACATTCTTGGGTTGGAGCTTGCACCATATCTTAGATAGATCTACATTTGCATCAGCAACATTACCATGAAGATGACTTTGGGCTGCATAAGTTGAGGACACCGAGAATAAGCCTATAGAATTACCCCTCCAATACCAGAAATCCAAGCCCTCAGCAGGCAGAAATTTTCTTGACAGCAATTGCTCCAATTCACTTAACTTTTCTGTTTCTCTTGGACAAAGTGGTCGCTTGAAATGAAGATGCCAGCTTCGATTATCCTACTGTAGATAATATACATTTGCTAACGTGTGATTTTACTGAAAACTTAGACGGAAGAGCTGATCATAAATGAGTGCAAGACAGCCCTCCCCTGTCCAGTTTGAACACCAAAACATGGCTTTATCTCCTGATTTTATTTCAAGAGTTACTCTATTGTTAAACCATGTTTGCTTGGAGATGGACCGGATATCCTTCCAACAATAAGAGACAACATCTGGAAGTGTAACCAGGGACCAGTCACACTATGCACCATTGTTTTTTTAGTATTTCACACGGATCACTTCACCCCATAAACCTGTCGGAGCCTCCAAAGCCACTTAGCTAATAAAGCTTTATTCATTGATCCCAGATTTTTGATGCCCAATCCAACTTTATCCACTCCTCTGCATAAATCCATCCATCTAATCCAGTGGATTGATCTGGAAGCTAGGGGAGTCTGCTGCCACAAAAAAGCTCATCTTCTTCTTAATAGATTTGTTAACTTGATTAGGGGCCAGATACACTGAATAGTAGTAGATAGGCCAGCTCGCTATACTGATTTTAGGAGTGTGACTCGTCTTGCAAATGTTAGAAACTTATTTTCCCATCTCAACATTCTGCTCTTGATGGTATCAAGGACAGGCTCCCACATTCGGAGTCTTCTCGGATTTCCTCCAAGTGGGAGCCCAAGATATATGAAAGGTAAAGTATCCTGTTGGCATTGCAGATCTCCAGCATAACATCTCAGATGGTCTTGAGTTATAAACCAAACCAAACATACCCAGTATATCCCGCCATTAGGCAGGGTCTGGGGAGGGTGAGATGTACTCAGTCGTACCCTAACCTCTAAAACGAGATTAAGAGACTGTTTCCGTGGAAAACAGTCTCTTGAGTTATATTAATACCAAATGGATGACTTTTTGAAAAATTTATCGATAATACAAACACTAGCTCGAAAATCCTCTTGGTCAGCTGTCAATTCCATTAACTGGGACGATTAATATTTATTCTTTTTCCCTCACTATTTTTTTCCACAAGATTTTTCTAATAAGGTTTTCCACAGGAATATGAAGGTTTGCATCATGTTATGAATTTCTGAATGATGAATGTATTGTGAACTTCCATGATCTTCATATTAATAATAAAGTTTATGATCAATTGCGTAGCTCATGGAGACCTTTCATCTTTGCGTTTACACCCATTTTAATGTTTATGTCAAGCCTGTAATTACTGGTTCGTGAATGCACACTTGAACAACTTAGATGCACTTGTAGAGAACGGATCATGCTCTGAAGCTGAAAGATTGCAAAGGCCATTGCTTTGGTCCGAATTACAGAACTCTTTAAAAAACAAGGAATCTTTGCTTATGCAAAAGTCAAGATCTAAATGGATTGCTGAGGGGGACAATAACACAAAATACTTTTAGGCTAGAATGAAGACCAACCGCAGGAAAAACTATATCCGAGGAATGTATTTTGATGGTGAATGGTTTGAAGATGTGGAAGGAGTCGAAAATGGTATCACTCACCAATTTGCAGCTCAGTTTTCTTTAGAGCGGTGGCATAGGCCCACTCTGCTCCTTCCAGCAGAAAATACCCTGTCAGATGCTGATAACTCGTTTCTCATTTCAGAATTCACAGAAGCTGAGATCAAAGCGACAGTATGGAGTTGTGTAGCATCCAAAAGTCCAGGACCGGATGGATTCAACTTCTTCTTTATTCAACACCACTGGGAAACTCTAAAAAATAAATTTATTTGTTTCATCAGAGACTTCTATAGAAATGGCAAACTGTCAAAAGCTGTGCATTCCACTTTTATAACAATAGTACCAAAGATTGACAATCCTACGAAGCTGGATCAGTACAAACCAATATCGTTGGTCAGTTGTGGATACAAGATTCTAGGCAAACTTCTAGTTAACCGCCTGAAAAAACTGATGTACAAGATTATCTCACGAAATCTGTCAGCTTTTATCCAAGGTAGACAAATTTTAGATGGTGTTCTAATTGCCAACGAAATGATCAACTCTGCGAAGAAATCAAAGAAGGCAGCAATCATGTTTAAGGTGGACTTCACAAAAGCTTTTGATATGGTAGATTGGGACTTCCTAAAATCTATGATGACAAAGCTTGGTCTTTGCCAAATTTGGATAGACTAGATTATGGAATGCATATCCTCTGCACATGCCTCTGTATTAGTGAATGGTTTTAGCGCGGGAGAATTCAATCTCAAGCGCGGTTTAAGGTAAGGAGACCATCTCTCTCCTTTTCTGTTTTTGATAGAAGGTTTAAATCTACTAATCAATAGAGCTGTTGCACTCATGAAATGGATATGTTCTAAAGTAGGGAATGTGGTTCTATCTCACCTACAATATGCTGACGATACCATTTTCTTTGCGGCCGGAACATCACAAAACATCTTTGTAATGAAAGGTATTCTTCGGATATTCGAAATGATATCAAGCCTGTCTATAAATTTTTGGAAAAGTAGGCTGATTGGCCTAAATATCCACCTTGATACCTTAGCAACTTATGTTGGAATTCTACAATGCCAAGTAGAGTCATTGCCTTTCACTTATTTGGGGTTAGCAATAGGGGGAATCTGAGGAGGATAAGTATGTGGAAGCCAGTATCTTGATGCCATAAAGAACAAGATTAGCAGTTGGGAAAACAAGTTAATATCTCTGGCCGGGAGAATTACAATGGTGAAGTCAGTGCTTGCCAGCATACCAGTATACTATTTATATCTTCTCAAGGCACCAAAATCAGTGCCCGAGCAATAAAGTCCATGTTGTGCAGATTCTTGTGGAGTCAGAGCCCTTCTATATCCCGCAAAATTCACTAGATCAACTGGAAGTCTATGTGCAAGGAAGTGGCAAATGGTGGTCTAGGAACTAGAGAAATCAATCTTATGAACAAGGCATTGTTATCTAAATGGTTATGACGCCTGAGAATGGATACAGACAGTTTCTGGAGTCTAATTATTAGATCAAAATATTTTCACAACTCGGATAGCTTGAGTGATTGGAGTCTACTCACAATGCCAGACAACATCTCCTGTTTGTGGCAAGATATTTGGAGGACATCGAAAGAACAATGGTTTAACAACAAAGTTGGCATTAATCTGAAGGAAGGGCAAAAAACTATGTTCTGGAACTTTAATTGGACAGGGGAAGGGTTTTTAACCCCGCGGATTCAAAACCTATACAGACTAAGTAACCATCAGCTCTCAACCATCTCGAAAATTGCTTATCACATTCATGGTACACGTCACTGGAAGCTTGAATTTAGAAGAAGTCTGCGCAACAGAGAACGTATAAAACTGGAAGAACTCTAGCAGTATTTGGTGCAATTCATCAGCTACTCTCAGGGTACAGACCAATGGATTTGGAAAGGGTATCAGACATCGTGTTTCTCGATCTCTTCTGCACACTCTGCTCTAAGGTCTAATCTAAACTTGGAAACAACTAGAGATCTATATTGTGTGCAGGCTTGGGAAAAATACCCCCCAAAAGAGTGCGAGTTTTTGTGTGGAGATTATTCAAAAACAGGGTTCCCACTATTGACTCTCTGTGCAGCAGAGGAAAACAAATCAGGGAAAACGAAAGATTATGTGTAATGTGTGGCATGACTTGTGAAACAGCCTTCCTCCTATTTTCAACTGCAATAATGCTCATGAGGTTTGGTCAAATGTCTATGCATGGTTTGGCATGAACTACTCCAGAAAGCTTTAATATCCAGAGCCACTTTTCAGCTCACTTGAACCACTTGGGCAGCAACTCGGGCCAATAAATATGGAAGGCCACTTGGCAATCGATCGTATGTGGACTAAGGAAAGAGATAAATGCTGTAAGGTTTGATTTTGAGATGCCATCGATCACAACCGTAGAATGGATAAAGGTTACTCTTTGGTCTTGGCTGAAAGCTAGCAATGGACATTTCAGAGGAACAACTCTTGGAGACTGGCTTCGATTCCCACGATCATGTTGTATTCTTGTCCTAAGATGAGAGTTATAACATGTTATTAGCCCGGGGCCTTGTAAATATGCTGATCTTCTATTTTACTTTAATGAAAGTTCAATTATCAAAAAAAAGAAGAAGAAGTTGAGTTTCAAAATAACAAAAAAAAACATTTTAAAAGAATATGAGAACCAAAATGCAATATAGTAGAAACACAAAAAAACTATCTTAACATGGTTCAAATTAATTCATCTTATGATATAACTAAAGCATAGAAAGCTCGGATACGACACAAAAACTTGATTTGTACGAGTCCCAGCAGCACCGCGACTGGAACACCTTCGAACAGTTCATCTGGAGCGCTCACACTGCAGCAGCGGCCATGTGCTTGATTTCCTCAGGTATCTGAATCAGTTTGGGAAGATGAAAGTTCACCTGCAGGGGTGCATGTTCTACAGGTACCCAAAGCCACCCACAGCGTACACGTGCGGCTGATGCAGGCGTGGGGGACCGTGGTCGCCGACAAGGAGAACAGAGGATCATTGGAGACAAACCCGTTTGCTAACGGGGCGATCAGGTTGTGCCTGAGGGAAGTGAAGGAGTTCCAGGCAAGAGGGGATACCTTATAAGAAGAAGAAGAAGAAAAGAAGTAGCGGTCGGGGAGGAACAAGTAGGACGAAGGATCAAGTTCAAATTTGACTTTGTTGGGCATAATAACAAAGTATTACATTGGTTGAAAATGGGAAGATCATGGGTATATAAGGATGAACAAATATCTTCATTGGTATGAGGTTTTGGAGGGTAAAGCCTAATAACAAAATCATGAGGGTTTAGTCTCAAAGTGGACAATATCATATCAATGTGAAGATAGGTGGTATCTAAGGTTCTTACAAGTGGTATCAGAATCATGCCCAAGAGTTAGCCTGGTGGATGAACCCTCGGAATGCCGAATGAAGGTTGTTCCTCATTTAACTCACGATGGGATTCGTAAATGAGCTCTATTGAAAGGCGGTGTGATCCAAATGCTTCACGTAGAACAGTGTACCAAATGTGGTGGAGATAAGTTGATTTGAATAGAGCAAGCTCTTGAGATAAGCAATGCTCAGGTGCTTCACCTAAGGCGTGTGCCTCAATGCGGTATAGAAGAGTAGTTGACTTTGATGGAATGGTAATCCTTCCTGGGGAGGAAAATGCCCTTATAGATGATTGTTTGAGAGGAGACTCGGTGGGCCTTTCTTCGAGGGGAGGATTGTTGTATATGCAAGCGAAATTCCACATCGGTTAGAAATGAAGATGATCATGTGTATATAAAGATGGACAAATAATAAAATCATGATGACTTAGGTCAAAAATGGATAATATAATACTAATGTGGAGATAGGTGATATCGAAGTTCCTTACCGCCTTTCATGCCATATTCTTGAGAAGGGAATCTCTCGGAAATAATAATGAGTAGTGATTTTTGTTTTGTTTCCGATTAATGAACCAAACACACACACATCCAATCCATGGTAATCGCATGTATCTAATAACTTGCCAAAGGATTAAATTGAATTTTGTTCTGGGGATCCAAATATACTGCAATCACTAGGTCAATAACCTTGTTTGTTATGAGGTTAGGTAAACTTACTCTCTTTACACTTTTTATGGTACCATGAGAGGTCTCGATTCTTATTTGAGTATGCCAATTGAACTATCAAGGCTGAATGAGTTTGTTCTTCATTGTGGCACAAACTAATCAAATCCCAGTTTTTCACTGGATTCCAAGTCTTCTTACCGAATCCAGACGCAAATCCTAGATTAGAGAAAACTTGGAAAGTTCATTTATTTTTATTTAAGTTTCGAACCTGACATCTATTTCGAATTTGGTTCAATTCTAGGGAAACAAACAATTAGCTTTTTTCTTCCGACAGTCCTCATTCAGGTGGAAACTGTTTCCCTTTATCTGACAAGTTGCGATTTTTTGCATACCAGAACGTTTTCCACCATCTGCAGTGAAATCCCACTTATTTGAGTGTCTCTCTATTATGTGTAATGCAATTGCATGTCAGATTTCCCTTGATTGAGTGTCTTTACGGATACTGAGTAGATTTTCTGCCCCCACAGATTCCCAATTAGTGTACAGACCAGACTGTGGGGAGACGCATGGGCTTGTTTTGTGCAAACGGGAAAAAATCACTTGTTGCTTTTGAGTCTGATTTTTTCAGTCCAAATTTGTACCACACATTCAGATTCAGACGCATGGAGTAGTCACAACATATGTTTTGTTGCAGTCGGGTGCTGTTTGATTTCATCCCCCGGGAATACTATTTCCCCAACAAACAAACTAGGGTTTTCAATGCCTAATTTTTTTTATTATGTCTGGAGACTGGAACCATGTTGGCCCGATGAGATCCATGCGTTCGGACCCCACACAACCTGTCAACGATGGGCCAAGAATCTCCGAATTTAGGGAGTCCGACAATTATGGCCCTAACGAATTATTTGATCCCAGGGATTGAAACTTATACATAATTTAAACCATCCACTATCAGACCAACCGATAGGTTTTTTTCAATGCGTAATTGTCCTTTACTTTACTAGTATTCTGCAAAAGAAGGGATTTCATTTGTTATTGATCACTAATTCCTCCTTGAAATGTATAGTTATAGGGATAGCTGTTTGCTTTCACTATATAAGCCTTTCAGAACCATAGGATGCTGGAATGGAGCATTTGAGAACCCATGATCTGATTGCATGAACACACATGAATAGTTCATTGAGTACGGTATGGGATATCTTGAAGAAGATGGTACTTTCTTACTACGAGTTCAAGATTTTTTCTTTTGGAATAAGTAACCACACATATATTTTACATCTTTCCCGTAGATCTTAACTCTATCTGGATATCAAACGTGAGACCTCTCAATTATTACTAAGAGTACTGCACCACTTGAACTATCAAGATTGTTGATTTGATTTCTAATATACCATTGTGAACTTTGGTATGCATTGAAAATTGTATTAGAAGAGTAGTTTTATTTGATAACCGTGGTATCCGGGTGTCGGAACATCCAACTAATCCACGGGATCATGCTCCAGCGACCCCCAGTTATGGACTGGTTAAATCTCGGGCTGAAGAGGAGTATTTTCAGACCCGCGATCGTGGTCCTGACGCTTTGTAACCCCCAATGGGTTAGGAGGGATTCGAACTCCTGACCTCTAGACAAGCCCGAAGGTCAGGTGTTCTCCCACTGGGACAACCCGTTAGAGTTTAGAAGAGTAGTTCACATGACTTGTTTACCTTTCCGTTACCTATTTCGCACCCTATCTACTTTTCGAATTGCTTATCTTAGGATCTTCTAACCCTTCAATCAATCCATATATAAGGTCCAAATTTGACCTAAACTAAGTTTCTCTTCTTTATTATGAACTAGGAACATTTGTCCTAAGCCATGAGGCAGTGGAGCATCCGAATCTTCTGCCAGAGAAGTGATTTATTACCAGGGAAACAATTTGCTTCCTTGTACTCACATTTAGTGGTAGGTAACGGTAGGGCCAAGCTCGTTACGGGTTGCTGGGCTGGATAAAAATGGGTGGGCTTGGCGCCCTCATTTTTACTATGGGCCGGTCTAGACTAGCCCAGGCCACAGGCCCGATATTTATTATTATTATTATTATTTATTTTGAAAAGAAAAGGAAGGACATATATGAGATTCGAACCTTCAACCTCCCATTCATGAAGCCAACACATAAACTATTAGGCCATGCAACCATTTCTAAAATAAAATTATTTTTTTATTATTTTTAATATAAAAGCGAGCGAGCAAGCGGGCCAAACGCATGAATTCAAAATTTAAGCTCGCGATTGCATCATTAAAAAATGAACAGGCCAGGCCCGTTCATTTTTCCTTTTTAGCCCGCCCCTGCCCATTTAAAAAAACGATTTTGGCAGGCGGCCCGGCCGGGCCAAAGCCAAACTACCTCTACTCACACTGTAAAGTTTAAGTACTTCTTGAACCAGTCGGATCATGTTGAATAAATTGTACGAATAAGATGCGACTCTTCTGAAAATGTTGATGAGCGTTGTAAGACGTGAGTAATTTTTATTTGATTTTTAATCAATTTATGTAAAAAAAAGTAACTTTACCCAGTATATTTCTAATTAAATTGGGGTCTGGGAATCAGATGCACACAGCCTTACCCTTGTAATTATACAAAGAGACTGTTTTCGTTTGCGACCCAAGTGGGTATCGATCATTGTACCTCACATTTGTGAAATTTAGTTGCTCAATACTTGAGCTACCATGTTGAAGTTATCCCACACGGATCCACACGGGTTAAAGAAATCCAAATGTAGAGGGTTTATATAGAATTACCAAATATTACTTCAATTTATGTAACAACTATTGAATTGGAAGCAATGTGAAGGGAGTTGGGGAAAAATTGAGTTTGGTAGGCCCAAAGTAAATCCCAAACATTTAGCTCAAACTTAGTTTTCCAGGTAGACATGAGATTAAGCAGCGACTTATTAGATAATTTTATGTTTGGTCCGAACATACCAATACAGAGAACCACGTCAACGATGTTCTTCGAGTAAAACTACACAAAGAGCTTCGAGCCAGACCTGGCGTACGTATATGCAAATCTAACTAAAATCTAATCTGATGTTACCTCTCAAAAATCATCAGCTGTGATCTCCTACAAAAGGGGGTCATTTCCATCTACAAGTTGTTTGAATCCCATACGGGTTATGAGTTATAATATTAACTAATTTTAAGAGATTGTGGGCTTACAATCAATCACCTAGGTACTAAGGTTTTCATGAGACTAACCCACATTCAATTGTAAGTTGGCCATATGCGCACTCGCACCCAGAGACCCGAGCCCGTTTACTATTGGGTTGGGTCTACTAAATTTAACATGGTATCAGAGCTGATATGGCTTAACAGTCCAGTAAAGATCCAAAGGGCCTATGTGACCTGCAATTGCACAAGTCCAACCATTTTGCAATGGAGCTCTGAGGTTAAAGTATAGCCCAACCATATGCAATAGAGTTCTGAGGTCAAAGTGTTGATTGTGGGGTACACATGCCTACAATATAAAAAAAATAAGTTTCAACAGGACTTCTCTAGTTGGACTTGAGGGGGAGTGTTTGAATAAATATCATACACGAGTTATGAGTTATAAACTAACTTATAAGAGATTGTGGGCTTACAATCAATCACCTTGGTACTAAGATTTTTATGAGAGTAACCCACATTCAATTGTAAGTTGGCCTATATGCGCACTCGGACCCAGGGACCCGAGCCCGTTTACTATTGGATCGGGTCTATAGAATTTTTAGACACTACATTACTTGGATGATATTGTCCGCTCTGGGCCAAAGCCCTCACGGGTTTGTTCTTGGGGTTTTTATCCCCAAAAGGCCTCATCCAAGTTATGTTTGGTGTTTCTATGTAAACCCATCTACACTTTGGGTTTCTAACCCGTGTGGATGTGGGATACTTCAACACTCCCCCTCAAGTCCAACTGGGTATACACTGTTGAGACTTGACAATATCTGGGGCAGGCCTATTCTAGGCTACCAAACCCCACCTCTGGGGGGCCCACCTCCGGGGCGTCCACCTCTTTGGGGCACGACACACTATGGGGGAGGCCTACCTCCGCGCGTGCACCTCTCTGGGGCACGACATATACTACGGGGGCCCACACGGGTAAACCTAGCTCCGATACTATATAGAATTTCTAGACATCACATTACTTGGATGATATTGTCCGCTTTGGGCCGGACTCTCACGGCTTTGTTCTTGGGATTTTTATCCCCAAAAGGCCTCATCCAAATAATGTTTTGTAAATCTATATAAACCCTCCTACATTTTGGTTTCTAACCCGTGTGGGATACTTCAACACTCCCCCCTCAAGTCCAACTGGGCATACCCTATTGGACTTGACAACATCTGGGAAACTCATATACCTATCTCACACAAGACCTAATATAGCTCATGCAGTGGGAGTAGTCAGCAAATTCATGCATCGACCTGAAGAAGAACATATGGAGGCAACATTGAGAATCTTA
>JAOWBN010222315.1:0-13135 GCA_028565015.1 Pinguicula moranensis | reverse complement strand
ATACACATAGCCATATCTACTGAAATCATCAGTAAATGTAATGAAGTACGAATACCCACCTCGTGCACTTGTGCTCAGAGGATCACAAACGTCTATATGCACTAATGCTAACAGCTCAGTGGCTCTCTCGACAACCTGGTAAAAAAGTGACTTGGTCATCTTTCCAATTAAACAAGATTCACACTTATCAATTGGCTCCCAGTCAAAAGAATTCATAAGTCCAAGCGTTTGGAGATTCTTTATGCGATTCTCGTTAATATGACCTAAGCAACAATGCCATAAGAGGGATGAATTATCATCATTTGATTTGAGTCGTTTAGTACTTAGCGGTTTAGGTATGCTCCTATTCCTAGCCGGAAGCATACCTTTACCTTTTACTGGCCATTGAACTTTTCCTTTTCTTCTTCTTACCCACCTTGTTGTACCCTGACACTTATATTACATCAGGTGTCCGCCCGATAAAAGTTTCAGCCGTCGAAAGCATCCAATGCAACTCATTCAATGGCTTCACAATTCCCGCCATATTATAATTCATTATAAATATTGAAAAGCTCGGTGGCAGGGAATATAGTATGAGATCAGTGCAAAGTTCTTTATCGATAGTAGAACCCAACTTCCCAAGTTGTTCTATGAAACCCATGATCTTTTGAACATGCGTACTGACGGAGGTCCCCTCAGCCACACGACATTCAAATAGTTCTTTAGCCACACGATATCTTTCACATCGCGCTTGCTCTTGAAACATATTCTTGATTTCGTGAATCCTATTGTATGCTTTCAAATCCTTAAAACGTTTTTGAAGATTGGGAATCATGGATACGAGCATGCGGCAGCTAACCTCATTTGTTTCATCGACTTTCATCCGTACTGTTCCATATCAGCACAAGAAGCGGTGATAGGTGGAGGTAAAGGAATAGGTACATCAAGGACATGGTCCTTCTTTTGGTGTTTCAGAACGATTTTTATGTTATAGTATCAATAAGTGAAATTGGAACTGTTGAGTTTGTTTTGTTCCATTATAACATGCGAGGGGATATGTGTTCGGAATCTTTGTGGTCATCATCTACAAAACATCATTCAAAATGCAAAGATTTAGTTCAGTTTCATATTGTGTGTTCAGTTCAATAATAGTACTGAACCCTACTACATAAATGATTGTGTCTCTCTATGTAGTAGGCCCGAGATCCACATTTTACCAGGCCAAGCCAGCGTCGGAATGAAAACTTTGAATGGATTTATTTAGGTAAATCACCCCCGGTTAATCACATGTCCCGTATATGACTCTCGGTTTGTTAATGACACCTCGTGCATTGTTAACACCTAGCACTAGGGCTCGAACACGATTTGGTAGCCCTATTAGACAAACATATCCTATATGCCCCGCACGACCTCAACTCCTACACGATACGAGGCGACGCATACTTAGTAGAATAAACGCCAACCCTATTCAAGTAGTTTGAAGAGGATAGGATAGGAAGTGCATTACGTCCTAATTTGTTTCTCCTTAGGGACAATTCGCACTTTGAAAACATGTTAATTCACATTAACAGTTAAGAGCACGAACAAAGCATTTAAATAAATAATTAAATAAATGCATAAAGAAATAATCATATCCAATGCAATTATTTCTGTTGAGCAATATGATAACTACAATCTTAAAGTGTCATGTACGTGGCCAAATCATGTCACGAGTAGTTGGATGCCGCTTTGAAACTTCATCCCATGACCTCGAACTAACATAATAACTACCCGGCGCAAGAGCCTCTAATATTGCATAAACAAGTTGCCAATTGAAAGTAATGGCATTACACATTGCCATGAATTAATAAATGGCATAACATATCGCCATAAATTAATAAATGCTTAGCAGGCCAATTACAGATGTATGTCATAATCTCAATAATTATGTCATACCACTCAACATCCTGCGAAACCAAATTAGCACAATAACACGCTATGCGATTATTAAAACTCAATTTCTCAAATTGAATATAATAAATTCAAATTGGCATCAAACAACAAGTCAATAATCAAAATTCACGTATTTTTAATCAATTGAATGCATAACCATGAAATTCAATAATTTCAACATTTAATTAAAATACATAAATCCCTAATTGCATTATATAAGCCCTAATTTTAAAATTACATCACATGAAATTTTAAATTGGGCATTTTCACAAAATCATGTAATTAACATCTAATTAAATCAATAAACATCATTAATTGATTAATTAGATTAGTAATCAATTTTTCGAATCCATGTCTCTACAAGCCATTTTCTCTCCGTAAATGGCTATCTCGAACCCTTCCTTCGCCGCTCCGGTCGTTGCCATCATTATCTCTGTTCTTGATTACCTCCATCACACAACCCTTCTCCCCGCGGTAGCCTCACGCTCTTGGGGAGTGTCCACTTTCCTTCATTTTCCGCTTCTTTTCAGGTGTCTGTACGGTGTTTTCTTTGATTTCCCTGCTTTCCCTTTTTCATCTTAGCTCCTGTGTAAGTAGTAACTATGGCTTCCAATCTGTGAATTGTTCCTCCTCATCAGCTGAAAATGATGCGGAGTGTTGCAATTAAAGCTGGAAAAGCATCGGTTGTTCATTCTGCTAACCCTTTCCCACCGCTGCCGATGCAAAACCCATGCTCACTTCATGAACATCTAGGTCCTAGAGTAAGTTTGAATGAATCCTTGCAGACTAATGTTTCTGGGATCACTCACTTATATATCAAAAATATTTCGAAGAACTGCGATACGGATAGGCTCGGGAGCCCCTTGAAACATCAAGGTAAAATTCACAATATCTCTATAGCCCGAAAACTAAACATTAAAGGCCTCCATTTTGGTTTGTGGAGTTTGCAAATGTAGAGGATGAGAAACTGATGCTGTTCAAACTCAATAATCCTTGGCTTAGCTCATACCGTCTTCAAGCAAATCGAGCTCGTTACCCTAAGTTCAGCTCCAAGAAGGTGGAAAAATCCCCAGCTGTTTCACCTGCTCTGAAGACAAATGCTTTACTACCTAAGCCAGTTGTGGCCTCATCATCTGGTTCGTCCCTGACTGCGGTCCTGTATTTGAAATCTATTGTGGCTGCAAACTCATGGCTAGGTTGTAGTTATATGGCCACTCTGATTCATAAAGGTAATTGTCGTGATCTCCAGAGAAACCTAAAAGCAGCACGATACTTAAATGTAATGGCTAGTCCTCTGGGTTTTGAGGCTATACTGCTATGGGAGGAGGCCTGGCTTACTAAGTGCATGACAGATATCAGACCATGGGCTCCCATGAAACCAGTCAACAACCGTATTTGTAGGATTCAAGTTCTTGGATTTCTTTTTCAGGTCTGTACACAATAGAACCTCACTGATATAGGCAATAAAATAGATTCTCTATTCTATATAGAGGAAATAACCTTATCCAAGCAATGTCTGGATGCTTCCTATTTTTTGATTCAAGTCTCCTTTGATTATAAAGTTGATCAGTGCATGCAGGTTCTTGTAGATGATATATCTTATACCCTACATATCATGGAGACAGTGACAAACAAAATGTCATGGCATGAGGAAAACCTATGGGCCTTAAAATCTGACTTTCAATCCTTGGATCATCTGTCTTCTGAGCAATATCTGGACACTTTCATTCCTTCTACAGACCTCTGCATAGTTAATGAGCCACAACCATTTCATCCGGAGACCACAGGTCACTATCCTCCAGTGGGTAGAGTTAACTCACATGACCCTCAAACTTGCAAAATGAACACTAACCAGTTGTGGCAACCTCATAGAATTGCCTAGTGGCCCCTCTCATTAACTGAAGTGAGAGCCAACCTGATTACACAGCTGTCACTCGGAGATGATAACAATATGATTTCTGACACTGATCTGGATATAGCTGATAATCCAATCTGTGAACTTGATACCTTATTGACACCTATCTCAGTTACCTCTCATGCTTATGCTTATAAAAGTTGGCTTACCAGTTATATCTGAAGCAGTGGTGGAGGTTTCTCCTGAGATGATCTCACTTGAAATAGCAAGGAATATGATGGAGGAACTTGCCCTGGATATAATTGATATTGTAGGGGCAGACAAGTCTGAAAACTCACAGTTGGCACTAATGCAGGAGAGTGAATTGATTGACATTCCTGTCTCCTTTGCGGAATTTTCTCCATTACAGTATGCCCCAGCTATAGAAATTCCTAAACATATGACAATTAAATGGCCAGGGGGTAGGCCACCTAAAAGCCAAACAAAGCAGGTGATAGATCAAACTCCGAAAAACAAACAAGACATCCTGGATGAGTTGCTAGGTCAATTGGTTGCCCAGTCATCTGTAAATCCTCCCTGTCGGTGCCTCCATCGCCACATAAACTAGTTTATCCTCTACATTGTAATGTTTATTCCATTATGGATGTGGGTGCTCGGCTAGGGGTAGTTTATGGTGCTAATCAGAAAATATATCGTAATCTGCTGGCAGAAATAACTCTGAAGGCCATAGTGGTTTCACCTCCCTCTAAAGGGACTGAAACAAATCCATGTTTATGAAGATTGTGACCTTTAATGTAAGGGTATTAGGAAGTAATGAGAGGAAAAAGCAAGTGAAGCAGGTGATCTCGAAAGAGAGGATGGATTTTATAAGTTTTCATGAAACAAAACTGATGTATATTGAGAAAGTGGTAGGTTCTGCCTTGTGGTATGATTCCAAGTTTTACTGGGCCTTCTCAGGATCCTCTAGACACTCTAGGGGTATCCTTTGTATTTGGAATAAGAACAAGTATGCTAGAGTCTCAATATTCTCTGGTGATGGTTTTCTGGGCATATCTGGCCACTGGTTGGAGAATCCCAACATAGCCCACATGGTAAATGTCTATGGACCTAATGATTTGGCAAAGAAATAGATTCAGTGGCAACTTCTAACAGATTATTTGTTGCCCTACAAAATGTATAAATGTTGTGTAATGGGTGTTTTTAATGCAGTGGCTAATCTGAATGAGAGAAAGGGTATGGCCACACATAACTATGCGCAGGAAGTGTCACTTTTCAACACTTATCTCAAACCTGGAGCTGCACAACTTGGAAATGGGGCGTAGGAAATTCATGTGGTATATGAAATCATTAAAAGCTATGAGTAGATTTGATAGATTCTTGGTTAGTATTAAATGGTTGGATACAAATGAGGACTGGACTCAGGAAGGGCTGGACAGAGCCGGATCAGATCACTGCCCAGTGATCTTATTCTCAAACCTGCTGAATTGGGGTCCTAAGCCCTTAAGAGTGTTTGATTCTTGGTTATTACACAGGGTATTTACAGAGATGGTGCAACATGTATGGAGTAACATCTTCTTAACTGGATATATGAACTACCAATTGCTAACAAAAATCAAAATTCTAAGAGAGAACATCAGACTTTGGAATATATCTAGGCCAAGAAATCTAGTTGAACAAAGGAAAACACTGCTTCGAAATATTAATGATATTGAGCTGGCTGCTGAAACAGACAACTTATCCTGTGTTGATCTGATGCAACTGTCTTATCTACATCTTCAACTGGAAAGTGTCTCATCTCAACTAAACAGCATAACTTATTAAAAGTCTCGGATAAAATGGTTGCAACTGGGAGATGGGAACTCTGCATTATTCCATAGCATTCTGAAGAAAACTAGGTCCATCAACAAAATCAGTGGTGTGTGGGAAGGATAAATATGGTTGCAGGAGCCTGAGATGGTTAAGGATTGTTTCTTCAATCACTTCAAGGAAATATTTACTGAAAAAATTCCTATCAGACCACATTTATCCATACGGGTCAGGACCTTAGATCAGATCAGTAAAAGGTTTCTGGAGCACCCCTTCACTGAACCTGAGATGTTAGTTGTTGTATCCATTTGTGGAAGCAATATGTCTCTGGGGCCTGATGGACTTAATTTCAAATTCATTAAGCAGTTAATCCACTTGCTAAAACCTGACATAATGCAGCTATTGTTTGAGTTATATAGAAATGGCAAGTTGTGTAAATGAAGTAATGCCTCTCATATAGCTCTGATAGCAAAGTCTTCCAAACCATTGTTTGTTAGATATTATTGACCAATAACTCTTATCGGTTCTATGCCAAAGATTGTCTCATAAATTCTAGCAAACCGGATCAGCAATGTCCTGGGAAATCTAATCAGTGTGAATCAGTCTGCATTTATCAAGGCAAGGAAATTTTTTGACAGTGTGGTGATAGCGAATGAGGTCATTGATGAAGTTAAGAAACTACACAAGCAAGCACAGCAAGCACTCATATTCAAAATTGATTTTGAGAAGGCATTCGACATAATTCGTTGGAACTACTTACTGCAAATGATGGACAGCATGAATTTTCCATCCTGTTGGTTATGGTGGATCAAAGGCTTGCTTGATTCTGCCTCCTCTTCCATCCTAATAAGATCTCGACCAAGGAGTTCAAACCCTCTTGTGGCATAAGACAAGAGGATCCTATCTCTCCATTTCTCTTCTTGTTGGCTGCTGAAGGGCTCTAAGCAATGATAAAGAAAGCCACAGATCTGAACATCTTTTCAGGCTTGAGCATTTGAAGGAAAGGTGTGCACATCTCTCACCTGCAATTTGCAGATGATACCCTCATCTTTGGCAAAGCTGATTGTAGATCAATGATATCATTCAAGGCCATTTAGCTTAATTTTGAACTACTTTCAGGGCTGAAGATCAACTTTGTAAAAAGCAAGCTGATTGGGGTGAACGTTGAATCTGCTTAGCTGGAGGACATGGCTGCTTATCTCAATTGCCAATCAGTTGCCATTCCATTCTGTTACCTGGGCCTACCTGTGGGTGCAAAGACAAGGAAAATGAGTACTTTGCAGCCTATTACAAATAAGTTTCAAAGGGCACTAACTGCCTGGTACCACAAACAACTATCTTATGGAGGAAAGATGGTTCTCTTGAATTCCGTTCTAGCTGTACTCCCATCTCATTTCCTCTCTGTTTATAGAGCATCCAAAGTAGTCATCAAACAGCTAGTATCCATTCAGCGTGGATTTCTCTAGGGTAGCACAATAGAAAAGAAAAAAATGTGCCTGACTTCATAGAAGAAAATCACTACTTCTGTGGCAAATGGAGGCTTAGGTGTTCGATGTCTCTCTTCCTTTAATGCACTATGCTTGGTAAATGGGGACTCCAATTGTTAATGATGAACCATCTTTCACCTTAGAAGTTCTCAGATCAAAGTATGGCAGCAATCCTCTTCTCATTGCAGGATTGAGAGTTCTTCTTCTATCTGATACTAGCTCTGTAACTGGCACAACAAGAAAAAGGACCTATGCATCAGAGTGGTGGCTCAAACTTCTGGATTCTTTAAACAATAACTGGTTTAGAGACAATGTAAAGCCAATGTTGGAAAATGGTAAGCGTATTAGGCTATGGACAGATAAATGGCTAAACAATACTTCTTTGGCTGAGAGATATCTAAGATTATTCAGGATTGAAAGAAGCAAGGAAATCTGTGTGGCAGAGGCAGGCACTTCGGTGAGTGGAGGTTGTACATGGTGCTGGAGATGGAGAAGGCAATTACGCTCATATGAACTCACTGATCTATCAGAATTGTCCAATGATCTACTAAACATCTTACCTCAAAGCAATACTAAAGACAAATATGTGTTCATAGGCAACAAAGATGGGAATTACTTGGTGAGTGAGGCATATAAGTCTATCACTTCTGCTTCTCAACATAATTTTTCTTCAATCCATCTAGCTCTCTCTAGTCATATCTGGACTAGTCTTGCCCCAAAGAAAGTTTGCTTCTTTGTCTGGACTTTGATCCAAAACGCAATAGCTACAAAAGTTGTCTTGCAGAGAAGAGGCATTATTCCTGCGGATCATGAAAGTGCTTGTCCATTATGTGGTGTAGGAGAGGAGACTATAGTACACCTCTTCCAAGAATGTTCTATAAGTACCAAACTGTGCGAAAGTATTGCATCATGGCTATCTGTGACAGTAGCAAATTCTGTTCGAACTCTTTAGGATTTCATTTCCTTAGCTCATCCAGGTAGTCATATATCTATATGGACCTCTATTTGGATGTCTATGATGTGGTAAATATGGAGAGCTCAAAATAGAGCACATTTCATAGCTGCGGCCACTTTCAAATGTTACCACATGGCATTCAATTACAATCCTGGTTATGGATAAAATCCAAGAAATGAGTGAGGGTTTTTCCCTATAGCTTTGTGGACTGGTTAATGCAACCACCTGTTTGCATGGCCTTAACTAGCAGCAACTGAGGAAGACCCCTGTCCAGGTACCTTTCTTGCCCAATGGTGATTTATTGATTAACATTTATGTGCTTGTTGCTAACACAGATAGAAGTATTGCCACCTGAAGCAGCGGACCACATCAAAGGTAACCTAAGTGGCAGTCAATGGGTTGCACATCCATTGTGTAAGTACTAAGAGATCTAAAATGTTCAGTCTCACTATCTTTTCATTTCATTCCGGTACAGGTTAGGGATGGAAGGTTGGCTTCTAGCCATACTCGAAGGGCAATCCTTAGTTTCTTACTTGAAGGAAATTAACACCATGGACCTACCATGATGCTGGCCAAGTTACCAACTGCAGTGGTGACTATTTGTGCAATACACACTACAGAGACACTAACACCCCACATATGTCAACAAGTTGATGATTGCTCCATCTATGAAAAATTTGAAGACAGCTCACATGAAAACAATTTGTCAGCATCAACTCTTATGATAGTATACACAGAGCCTTATGAACAAAAAGGCATGAGGATAGAATGTAACTTCGGACGATGTACTCCATAGAATGTTTACAAGGAAGCATGTCAGTTTCTTTTAGACCAAAGCAAAGGGAGATGCCTCAAAGGACCTTCTAGCAGGCCCAGGAAATGAAGAGGAGAGCCCTCCTAAGTGAAAGTGAATGTATAGACCACACGAGACCACATGAGAGTCACACTGATATCTTGAAGGAAAAGAACTCACGTCTCTACTCAGCACATAGACTAGCTAAGATGATTCATGGCCAGACTGAAGAATGAGGCTGATTGGTTTATTGAGAGTGTCTGTATATCCTTGCCTAATTGGTTATACCCTCTACACATTACAGGGATAACTCATCTAACTGGAAGAAGCTATGTACTAATATTTTTAAAAAATGGTATTGATAAGTTGATAGTCATAATCTCCAGTTTTGGTGAATAGCGGATGATGGCGATGAACTGAATGCGGAGATGCTCGTGCATTAATCAGGTTAGGGGAGCCATGCACCAGATCGCCCTTAGCTATACTAGAGGGTACGAAGGAAGGGCAGGATATACAGTTTTTCACGTTTGAGACACCAACCATTGATTTCATTCTTTCAGTGCCAAGGATCGGGATAAAACTAATCTATGACCTGCATTTTTATGTTTTGTTTAATTCTATTTTTGTAAATACTTATACCATATATGAAATTTTTCTTACATAAAAAAAATAGATTTGTAATCAATTCCTAATTGATTAATAACATACAGAACCCCAAATTTCCAAATGAGATTTTTAAATTGATCATAAATTGGGCATTTTAGAAATTAATGCAATTAACTTCTAATTAAGTTATCTCATAACTTTAATTGTATCAATTAAGTACTGATTAATCCCAATTAGATCAAAACCCAAAAATTGGAAATCACATATTTAGGGCTTTTCGAGTTTCTAGGTTTTCCATGCAATTAATAACCCAATCATGCAATTAAAACATTCAGTTGCATATTCAAAGCCTTAATTCAATCCAAATGAATTACTAAAACTCCTAATTCACGAATTCAACAATTCTCAAAGCGGGTTTCCGATTCTACGAACCAAACTTGCGATTGATCATTCCAAACTACAGTTCAAGTATCTAACTGAATTATCAAACATCTAATTGAACCAAATCAATTAGAAATCCAAACCCCCTAAATCTCAAAATTCTCAATTTTTGGATTTAGCAAATTCAAACTCAATTAACCACTTAATTATGTAATTAAAACTTCTAATTACGTATTTCAACTATTAATTGAATCAATTTCACCAAACCTAAGTGAATTCGATCAAATTCGATTTACATGAGGCAATTCGAGTTTTTCATTTTAAAGTTCAATTGAATACTTGATTATGAAATTCAACCTTGCAATTACATAATTAAACTCTTAATTAAATTAAATTTGAACCAAACAACAAGAAATTGGAAAACCCGAACTAGGGTTCATGGAGCACTTCACGGATTTTAAAAATTAAAGCACAAATTCACCTCAAATCCGTGACCTTCAAACTCAAAGACATGAATTAAACACATAACCTCGCTCCGATACCAATTTTAGAATCAAGTGGGCCGATTTCTAAAATTTTCGATCATGTTCACAATCGAACCACATTTGAAATCGAACCCAAATAGCTCTTTAATTCGTATTCTAACTGAAGAGGGGGACCTTTACCTCAATCTCGCCATAGAATCAAAAAATACATAAATTTCGATCGGAATTCGAAGACCATGGAAACCTCCAACGGAGGAAACTCGCTACCCGGAGCACTCCCGGCTAGTGAAGGGGTTGCAAGACCCACGGCGCGTCATTTCTGACGACCACATTGCCGGATAAAATCACGGCGACGGATTTCTCTTTTTGCCCATCATTTGTTCGTGTTTTCTCTTCTTATGGAAGATAGAGACGGAAGCGTGAAGTCTCATTTCATTCGACCGATTAAGTCATTTTCATTTGGGCTCAATTCATAAATTGGGCCCAATGGACTTTTAATTGATTTGAGCTCGAATTCTCGAATTAATTCGAGCCCAATTGCAAATTAAGTACTTGGATTTAATCTCATTAAGCCCAATTAAATTGGATGGTCCCACCAGAACACAATTAATTCTCATCCGTGAAATTCGCTGATTATGTCTCACATAATTAATCATTTAATTCTTCAGTTCACCAGATAGAGCGACCTCATATAATCTATATCTGAATCGGTACTATCATAAGCGCCATCTAGCAATGCATTATGATCCGATTTGATATAGATACATCGTGATCCTATAAATCACACTTACTATTAATTCTTTCGTCACTTAATATCCATAATTAATGTCTAGTGTAGGAATGTGTCATCATTGATCATTAATGACTTTTTGATATTTCAGTAAATAATTGTTAATATGTGACTATCTGATAATCACAAATTGCATGCGTAACAATTATCATTGTATCAAGGGGCCCAGACATATTAATAATATCATGCTATATGAGATTGACAAAATTATCATCTTGATATCAGATATTCCATACCTTCCAGCATGAATCGTGCATATTCGGGAAAGTTGACTTTATAGACCCTCGGTCAAATGAGGCGTTTGATAACTCCACATAACACACATTCATCACGCATAATTATGAATATCTCAAATAACTGAACTAATACTATATGATTTTGATGATGACACAAACACAGTCAATCTAGCAAGTCCAATAGGTCGAGTCCAATATTTATATACCCCGTACACTCATATTTTTTGCGATTAAACAGATACCTCGTATCAATGATCTTTGATACATGATCATGCATAATCCACATGCTAGTTGATATAGCATCTAGTTGTTCCCTTGCTAATGACTTTTAAGACTATGGACTAATTTATAATTTAATAAAATTATGGAGTTTCACAATTTAAGTCATCAACCGAAATGATCCATAATATATTTATATATATATATAAAAAACTCAAGAAATAAAATGATTTTCATCATTCAGTATACATGAAACTAAAAGAGCACAATACTCTTGATCACAAACCCAACAAATAGAAGAATATGTCAAAAGGGATTTGAAGATGCTATGGTTGACGGCGAACTGGAACATTTGGAATTACTGAAATGCTGTAATCTTCAGCTCGCCAAGCAAATCTCCAGAAGCTATATTAGAAGAATTCATCGCCTAGACCTGGTTCATCATGCCAGTAAGAAGACACAAGGATTTTCTTCTAATTTAATTATAAACGGTTAAAGATTTGCGCCATGTATTCAATTTATTTTTTGAAATATTTTTTTTCTTAAAAAAATAGTAAATAATAATAATAATAATTAAGAGTCGGCACTACGTATTTTAGTACGAAAGTGATATAGCGCACTAAATGGTCAACGCACTAACGCACGAAATTTTGCCATGTCAGCTTTTTTTGCCATGTCATTTTCCGTACAAAAAATGCGGGAACTTCTTCTCTTTGCTTCTGCTTTAACATTTTTGCGGGGGAAAGGCATTTCTGGTCTTCTTCTCGCCCATTTCTGCTTCGACATTTTGGCAGCTGCGCAGCGGGTTTGCAACAGATTTCTTCCTCTACTCGGTGGCGACGCCCAGGCGACCAAATCATTTCCAAGTACACCCAGGCGACCAAATCACAGCATTTAAGCTAAGACCACTAATATCATTTTCTCGGCAATCTTATACAAGGTGGGTTCTTCATGGCAACATCATCTGTTATCATTCAGCCATTGATGATATGAAAAAACAACATGAAACAGAACAAACTTAACTGATCTGATCTTTCTTCACACTGTTTGAAAATGCCTAACTAGTTATGCATAGAGTTTAATCCAGATCACAGCATTTAAGCTAAGACCACTAATATCATTTTCTTCAGAGCTCCCATGATCTCTTCTTCAAGCTTTTTCCTCTTCCTTACTTCACTATCCAATTTCTTCAGAGCTCTGTCCCTTCGGTCAATGATTTGTGCAAGCGTTTCAGAAACTCTGCACCTCTATCTTCTTTCAGAAGTTGGAATTCACTTTCTACGAAACTCTGCACCTCTACGAAACTTCCCTTCACAAAAATTGTAAAAGCAGCAAACCATTAGTCTCTGCCCCATATTCTCCTCATCTGCTAAAACATCAGCCTTGATACACCAGGGTCTCGTTATCCTTCTGAACAAAAGGCCTGCTTTAATTCAGCCTCCTGCTCCATTGTTATAACAATATAAACAAAAGGTCTTCTTTAATTCAGCCTCGTGCTCCAATTTTCGCCTAATCAACAACGACATCCATCATATTCATCAAGTTAAAAGGAAAACCCCCATTCCGTGAAGGAACAATATCTCTTGTTTAATTCCCAATTCAAACTCCCAT
>JAOWBN010222304.1:0-13135 GCA_028565015.1 Pinguicula moranensis | reverse complement strand
ATGATTTATAAGTGTATAAATCATTAAACATAAATTGTTTATGTGAATTCGAGGTTCATTGCCAAGTTATTGAGAACATATAGGGTCACACACATTAACACCATTTTCTTGAGAGTTAATTATGAAATGGCCGAAAGTTTTGGGGTCATTTCATAATTTTTGAAAGTTTAAGGACTATTTTGTAATTACCGAATTACTTAGGATTTTTTTTGAAAATCCTAGAAAGTTGCTTGATCAATGACATATGTTATACATGTATTAAGACATGCGTTGGGACATTTGTCTACCTCCAAGCATGTGAGACAAGCATTTGGACAAGTGTTTATGACATTTGTCATTCTTTAAAGCATGTTAGACATGCATTTTGCTTGTTTAGACATGTGTCATTCTTAAGGCACTTTGACTCTTCTATAAATACCCTAAGACTTCTATATGTGAAATGTGGTTGCATTTGAAGCCTTGGTCAAAAATTGAGAAGTTGCTTAGGAAAGGATTGAAAATTTAGAGAAATTTTATCGCATTTTCTAAGACTTGAAGTGTAGAGCTAGCACTCTTTTATTCACATATAAAGTTAGACATTTAGGTGTATAGCCTCAAGGAAAGTGGTGGTGTGGACTACTCTAGAGGGTGGACATTTGAACACCTCAAAGGAAAGAGCCTATTTGCAAGGATTAGATATTTTTCAAGAGGTATAAACTTTTCGAACTCTCTTGAACTCTAAGTTATGTAAATTAGCAAAGATCCATGGTCAAAAGATCTCTAAATTTTTTGTTATGCATGCTTAACACACTTATGTTTACGCTTCCGCACGTATTTTGCATAATGACTTGTAGTATATCGTTCAGAGATCTTACAAAGGCTAATAAACAATGTCCCTCACAGTCACGGAGAATACCACCACAACTACTAGAGGTAGCCGAGGTAGAACCATCAATGTTAAACTTCAATCATCCATAGGGAGGACATTCCCAGTAAATCAACAGAGGTTAGTTCAAGGGAACCATCTGAATTGGAATTTACCAATGACGCAAAAGCGTACTGCCCATAGTGGATGTGCACTATGTAGGACGTAGCAAAGAAGTAAGATCAAATAGTCATCGTTGTACTTTCAAGATAATACCATGGAGGTCAACATTGGAATGTTGGAATCGGACCTCATTATGGGCAAGCTAAATCTTCCAGAGAATCAAGGGAGGGAGCATCCAAATAAAGAGAATTGGGAGTTTGTTCTAGAGTGCTCCCAGCATAACTACATCAAATGGTGAGGGTGGCTAGAATGGACAGGTCAGCCAAGTGATACGAAAAAAAATCTCCAAACAGTGACACAACTCATAAATAAATGATTTAGTAATTCCTCTGCACCAACTAAACATAAAGAGTATTGTGATAATAAATGAATACCTGATCACTGCACAAGAGCATCAATAAGGAAAACATTGTGCCAAATCCACCAATAAAATACCTCAATCTTAGAGAACCGAGCTGAGCACCAAGCCACATTAAAAGAGAACAAAGAAGACCAGGCACGACGTAGAAGGTTCCAAACTGACTTAGTAAATAATTTTCCATGCGGATCAGGTTTCCAGAGTCGAATATCTGAGTTCCTGTTAGACGAATACCCCCTATGGAGACTTCTGTCTGGATGTCTTACAAAGGGAAAGAAGAAAACAAAGTTGTCTGAGGATGGATCACATCTAAAAGCTGTAAGAGAAGGGAAACCACTGTCCATTCAAGCGATGCCATACTCCACACCGCAACCAGTCATCATACCATAGGAAAACTCTATCAGAGTTAATAATCCAAGCTGACTGGTTAGATATCAACTTGAAGTAAGAAGACATTATCTTCCAACGATAAAAGGCTGACAGAGGAGCACAATATGCTGATAGATGAGAAGTACAGGATAAGTATTTAACACGAACAAATCAGACTCTGAGTGAATCATCATAAATAGCTTTCCAGGCAAGCATAACATGTAGAGAACGAGTTACATCAAACAAATTTTGAAATCCCAACTTTCCTTCAGCTTTTGGAAAACAGATGTTCAACCATGATCGTCAATGCCGACGATGGCCAAACTTAGAGTTACCCCAAACAAATCCAACAAAGATACTATACAACTTGTCGAAAATCACATTTGGAGGATTGAGTAGAAAAAATATATGGATAGCCTACTTGGAAATGACTAACTAGATGAGAGTCATACGGCCTCCCAATGACAACAATCTTCCTTTTCATCTAGACAACTTCTTTCACACCTTGTCAAATAGAGAAGAAAATAAAGACTTAGTCGTGCGGACCCAAAAAATAGGAAAAACCCAAATAAGTAAAGGTGAAGGTGTCATGCTAAAAAACCATAAGGCCCTAAGTGCGTATGGCCCGTACTGGCGAGAAACTATCTGAAACATAAAAATTGCTCTTTCCCAGGTTAATCTCTTTCCGAGATAGCCTCCTAAACATGAATGAAAGCCAACAGTTTGGTAAGGTTGCCTGCCTCCCACCCTCCAATTTAGAAACACCAAGACATCATCGACATATAGAAGATGGGAAACATTTGAGGCGCCTTGTGTTAGAGAAAAAGACAAAATTTGACATGTTGCAACCAAATGAGATAGACCATGGCTAAAAGGCTCCTAACTAAGAATAAACAACAAGGGTGAAAGATGATCTTCTTGGCGCAAGCCTCATGAAGACTGAATGAATTTGGCTCGAGAGCCATTTAGTAAAATAGGAAAATGGGATGACTCCACCAAAAGTCTAATCATCGAGATTCAAAGTCCACAAAATCCAAAACAGAGAAGAACATCGTGTAGGTAAGACCACCGAACCTTATCAAAAGCTTTTCTCATGTCAAGCTTCAAAATCCTATTACCCCCTCGCCGGTTTACGCATGTAAGAGGTCATATCCAATGCCAAGGTTATATTATCAGTAATGCCACAATCAGCAACAAATTTCCATGGGCCTCAGATATAATTGAGGAAAGGACAAAACTCAAACGCTTAACAAGTATCTTAAAGATAATATTTCATATCGTGAAAAATCACAATGATCAAACCAAGAATTAAGTCTAATCTTAGTACTACGCAGAGACCAGGATTAGTATTGAATCTAGGGGTGCTCAAAAATACCGATCGGTATTCGGTTACCATACCGAAATACCAATTAATTTCGGTATTTCGGTATTTTGGTATCGGTATCGGTATGGATATATGTTTTCGATTTTTTATCGATTCGGTATTGGTTTTACCGTTTGGTGCTTATTCGGTATTCGATAATACCGATTGGTATTCGGTAAAATAGGCCAAAATTAAAAAACAAATTAAAAAAATTAAAAAAAAAATTATTCGGTATACCGAATACCAAACCGAATACCGAAATATCAATTTTTTTTCGGTATTTCGGTATCGGTTTGATTTTCTGAAAACCGAAATTTTTTGGTTCGGTTCGGTATTACCGAATACCGATCGGTAATACCGAATGCGCAACCCTAATTGAATCAACTCTCAATTCCAACGTGCTACCCAAAAAGGATAATTATATTTGAGTAAAGATACAAGATACAAGATACAAGATACAACTATATTGATATTCTTTGAACCATCTCCTAGCCATTATTTGACCCTTCTATTTATAGGTGAACAAGGTTGTAGTTATCTTTGTATTTTCCCCATTTAAGGCAAGTGGGTAAGTTGAGAGTGGTGCGTCATCGTCGTATCAAAGAGATAAGATATAGATTTTATCGTATCTTATCATCCTGTCTATTCTCTCAAGTTTGGACTGGTCGCACCGATTCCTTGTTTTGAGGTGTCATACAAGCAGACTCGTATTTTGAATGCTTCAAGAAGGTTCCACTCTCAATTGGGCCCCAGGAATACTCAATCGTTTGAGAGACCCTTTGTTCCTAGGATGGTATTGAGATTCAAGGTATCTAAGCTTCTCGTGTGGGCTATAAAAATAAGCGATTGGGGTCGCTTACTTATTGTTTAAGCCTAATTACATTTATTGGCCCAAATCAACTAACTCATTAATTATAGGCCATTCAAAATTAAGGCACAAATTCTAGAGGTTCTACTTCTCAACTTTTGACTCAAGTTATGGCTGATCAAAAGAAGTTTTAGGTTAAGGAAAAGTTTTTCTTTTAGTGTTTAAAAAGTAATTTTGCTTCTATATGTTATTAACTTGGTAGATTCATTTTTTAGGAAACTGTATACAACTAGTTTGGCAAAAACCTTCTAAGTTATGCTAATAACATTATTTCTCAAAATGTTCTATTTTCAAGAGTTGCATACCTATTTTTCTCAATAAGTTCTATTAACAACGTTTCCACAAACACCACCTGATTCTTAATTAAACGGTTTTATCTACATTTCTATGCTCAAATCACATTTTGAAAAATGAAGCTCCCTAAAGTTGTGTCTAAGTAAGGTATTATTTCAGACAATGCTCTAAATAAGCAAAGCTTAAGCAAACACAAATTGGAACTTTTGTGATAAAATTGATTCTACTAGTAGGGGTGGGAATCGGTGGGCAAAATGTCGGAATTTTGACTCCGACAATCGACATCTGTCGGTTGTCAGAATCGGTGTAGGAATAAGACTAACATTCCGACAAATTGTCGGTGTCAGATGATATTAACGGATCTGACCCGCCACTGATAAGCCTGACAAAATTGTTAAATAGGTCAAATAAAAAAATGTGAAACATTTTTTTAGGTAAGCTAAAATTTCATGTCCCAGCACCTAGGTATATATCCACATTATTTACATACGAGTATTGGCTGAGCAGGTCCATCAGATCCTTCCACCAGGTAGAGGCATACCCCAGACCTCTTCTGCGCCCCCTAATATTGGTTCGCATCTGCTGAGGTTCCTGTAGTGCTCTTAAACTTTCCACCAGCAGTCCATGTTCAGGAGTGACATATTTAGATTTGATTATGTGTGTGGCCAAATTTTCCTTGCCCTGCAAGAGCCTCTCACCCCACTTACCCAAGAGAGCCTTATTATAGACGTCAATTCCCCGGATCCCTAGACCACCACTAGGAATAGGTAAGCAAATTTTTTTCCATGAAGTCCAACATGTTTTCTTCCTGTCCCCTGTTGTACCCCAAAAAAAGTCCCTCTGCAGGGCTGCGATTTTCTTTATAATCAGTTTAGGAGCATGGTATAAGGATAGAAAATGAAAAGGAATGGCTGTCAAAACAGCATTAACCAAGGTCAGTTTTGCCCCTCTGCTCAGCAGCTTGTTTCCCCAAGAGCTAAGAGTTCTTTCAAGCTTATCTACAACTGGTTGCCATATAATTTTCCTATGATGATTCATCCCAACAGGCAGTACCAAATACTTTAGCGGTGGGCCACTCAACTTACAGTTTAGATAGGCTGACATTTCCTCTACTTCTTGTTGTGGTATGTTGATGCCATGAAGGATACTCTTATGGTAGTTAACTCTCAACCCAAATATTAATTTGAAATTCTGTAGTATAGCCTTAAAAGTGGTCACTGGTTTCCAGGAAACTTCACCAAATAGGAGGGTATCATCCACGAACTGAAGGTGTGAGACTTCCACTACATTGATGCCAATCTGGAGAGGCTAAAAGAGCTGTAGATCTGTAGCTTTCCTCATCAGTGTACACAGTCCCTCTGCTGCAATTAGAAATAGGAGAGGAGACAATGGATCTCCCTGCCTCAAGCCTCTTTGAGGGATGAATTCAGAGGTGGGACTTCCATTGATAAGGATAGAGGTAGTTGCAGAGGAGAGGAGCTCCCTTATCCAATCCAACCAGCACAGAGGAAAGCCCATGTTCTCCATTATTTTTAGCAAATAAGACCAGTTGATGGTATCAAAGGCCTTTTCAAATCAACCTTCAGTATAAGAGCTCTCTTCCTCAACTTTTTTGACTCAATTATCACCTCATTAGCGAATGCTGTCCAGTAGCTTCCTGTTTTTTAGAAAGGCCATCTGAGTTGGTGCTATGACACTGTCTAGGACAGCAGCCAACCTTCTATACAGGACTTTGGAGATTGTTTTAGGCATAGAACCAATTAATGTGATTGGTCTAAAGTCCTCTACTTTCAGTGGATTCGACTGCTTAGCCACCAAAATAATATGTGCCGCATTGCTCCTTGTGGCAACCTGCCATTTCTGTAAAATTCCAGTAACATCTGATACATCTCATCCTTCAATAGATATGTGAAGTGTTTGATAAAAGCAAAAATTTAGTCCATCAGGCCCTGGACTCCTCGTACATCCACAAGATTTGATGGCCTCCATCAATTCATTCTCTGTGAATGGGACAATGAGGCAAGATCTGTCAGCATCAGTAAGTTTGTTAAAGAGGTCTGGTGGCAGTGTAGGCCTCTGCCAATAAAATTCCTGATATATCCTCTCAAAATGACTTTTAAAATAGTTTTTAATATCTTGCACATCATCAATCCACTGATGTTCCTCCTATATACCATTTATAGTACCCCTGTATCTCTGTTTGTTCAACTAACCATGATAAAATGCAGTGTTTGCATTGCCTTTTTGAATCCATTTAATTCTAGCTTTCTGATATAAAGTACTATCCAAAACTCTTGTTGTTTGGTCTATTTGAGTTTTCAGATTTCTTGCTTTCTGTTCCAGTTCAGGGCTCATGCTAGCAGTTCTTTCTGCTTCCAGTTCCACTGCTTTAAGTTCTTGCAACATCTGTTTCCTTTTGGTAACCAGGTATCTTGGAGTCCCTGCATTCCAATCCTTGATGGCCAGACGGATAGCCTTAATCCTATGCATGATTCTTTGGCTAGCATATTTCAGATTACAAGGTATATTCTATATTTCTTCCACCAAATTATTATATCCTTCATCCAGCAGCCAGTGACCAATACCCTTAGAGGCTTAGAGCCCCAGTTCTTTGTTGAGGTAAATAATCCTACTGGAATGTGAACTGAATCCTCCTTATCCAAACCAAATTGGGTCCATTCAGTAGTAGAATTAAACCATTCCTCATTTAGAAGAAATCTGTCCAATCGACTCATACATTTGAGTGAAATAGGATACCAAGTAAACATCCTCTTAGCCATTGGAAGGTCCTGTAGTTTAAGTCTCCGTACAAAATCCTTATAAGCTACCCTCTCAGCTGCATAGTGTTGATGAGATACCCACTTCCTTTATTCTTGTCTTAAGACTGCATTAAAGTCCCCCATAATACACCATCTTTCCTCCTGTTTGTCATTGAAAACAATCTCCAGTTCCTCCCACTGCCCCATTTTCAAATGCATATCTGATGGACCATAAATATTCACCATGTTGCACATAACCTCCTCATGATTCCAGAATCCTATGACTCCTAGAAGCCCCATCCCAAAAAACATTCCTATTTTCCTGAATTTTTGGTTATTCCAAATGCACAACAGCCCTCCTGACTGTCCTACTGAACTTGTGCAAGCCCAATCAAAAGATTAATCATACCATAACTTTTGTCATAGCCTCCTATCCACCATATCCAACTCTGTTTCCTGCATGCTTATAAAGTCGACCTTGTGATATGCAATCAGTTCCTTTACTCTTTTCCTCCCGCCACTATCCCCAAGCCCTCTAACATTGTATGTTATCCACTTCATTAAGTTCTTGTACCTTACCTATCCTATCTCTTTGCTTGGTGCTAGTTGTCTTAGACGAATTGTTCATCGCAGCTAGCATAGATCTAGCCAGGGCAGTGGACTTGCCATATTATCCCAAGATCATGTCCCAGCTCTATAATTCGATCAAGCTCATTACTTTCAGGCGGAGGAGAGGTTCTCTCTGTCTCTGAATCAGTTGGTTCAGAGTTAGTCAAATTGTGCTTGGGTGACTGTTTTTCCAAAAGTTGTTGTAGCCAGCTATCCAATGCTTCTTGTTCCTTTTATGAGTTGCTATCATTTCTTTCCTTGCCTGACTTCTGATTCGAGGGCCTTTCTCTCTAGGGTCTAATTTCTTTTTGCCTCTGATAAGAGTAGATTTATTCCTGTTCACCACTGGTGTCCTTAACAGCGGAAGAAAATCTACCTTCTGCTTTCCTTGTAGTAAATGTTCTTGTTCCTCCTCCATGTAGTTCCGACTGGGCATACTACAGATCACCTCTTCTGTATTAGGGGATGGTGGTTTATTTTCCCACACCACAAGAGTAGCACATATTGGCCACCATTCTAACTGGAGGTAGTCCAGATGTTAGCTGAGCCTACATTAGATGAGTTAGTGTTAGCAAACTTATCATGTGGAGATACTATATTACCTGCTTGACGAGGTACTGCAAGAGGAGATGTTGTCTTGAGATCATTCGACGAATGTATCAGGCTCTGGGACGAACTAGAATTAGATTCCTCCATCAATAGAGTTTCCTCTGAGACAAAGGATGGCAATTCAGACCAGACAATAAAAGATTTATGCCTATCTAATTCCCTGATGAAAAAAGTATATATCTTTGAATCCAGATCCACAACTAGGGTGAAGGGATTTGTTGTGCAATATCCAATTCCAGGAGCATGGTAGCTATCTCCATCTGATTACCACTAATACTTTCACTGTCCAAGCAAATCAGACTACCCAGCGTTTGGCAAATTTGCTTCTGTCCATGCAAGAAGTGGGATGCCCAAGATTCTTATCCACGCAAGTCTGGTGGTACTGACATTGTCAGTTATTTCATTCCGGTCTGCTAAGGGGGCAATCAACCAATTTGATAACCATACATTGTCCTTGATGAGGTTCATTAGTTCTGTCTCGGGTCCCTCATCCCAGAGAATCACCTTACCCAGTCCAAATTTTCCTTATCCTTCTAAATTTTCCTTTCTTTCTTCTGAAGCTTACTCCCATATTGTTGTGCCTCCCCCAATGTAGCTGTAGTTTTGGATGACTGGCCTTGTACTAGATTCCCAAATGATACTGGCATTTTTTTCCAGTTTGGTCCTAGATTTGATATTTGTAGAGACAGCTTTAAATTCCCTCTTAGGCTCTATCTTATGTTTATGTCTAGCCAGTCTTCCAGCAAGAGGATACTTAGCTTTGTTTGCTCGAAGTTTGTAAGTGCCAATCCAGTTGTTATTCAACAGATAGTCCAGAGATTGCAGGTCATAAATTTGCCTAAATTCAGCAAATGCAAAGGGACGGCCATCCAGATCTTTCTTACCGCTCATTCTTAAGGATTGCAGATCTCCACATGTTTTCAGATCTTCTCCAGCTGCTCCACAGGGCAGGTAGGAGGAAAATTAGTAATAAAGAAAGTTTCTTTCCTAACATAACTCGAACAAAACTTCAGATTCTCTCAAAATAAAAATCATCACAATTCAAAAATCTGAAGATTCAATCTGAAAATGGACGACCCAACATTCCGCCCACTGACTCCCACCCCCAGAAAACTGACGTGCCGACACAAGATGAAGACGAGATTCCCGGTGATGGACATCGCTACCGGCTACACTTCCATTGAGCCTGACCCTGTTTCTTTTCTCAATAAACTGTAAAGTTTTCTGGCCTTCCCCTTCCTAACTACCTAACCTAACTGTCCACTGTCCAATGTCTACCCTTCTCTTAATTTGATGTTTTGATTTTGATTTTTACCCCAATTTGTTAATTCGTTGGTTAATTTGTTAATTTTCTTTTAAATTTCAATTCTGTTCTGTTTGGTACTTTGGTTTGATATTTCATAATTCTGATTTATGAACTGTGAAATCTCATTCTACATTGAGCATTCCATTCCATTAGTTGAAGTTCGACTCAAGTTCTATTATGCGTTTACTGTTTAGGTTTAACTGTTATTGTTTGTTATTATTTATGTAATTCTGAATTGAATTCTCATTTGAATGGTCATTATACCTCGCCATGAGACACTTGGTTCTTGTCTTATAGTGTGATGTGGGTGCTAGGTACACTGATCTTTGTATGGTTTTTGAACCTTTGTGAAGTTGGATGATAAGTCCTCCAACATTCACAAATCACAGTTTACATCTCAATGGAAGGTTGGGAATCAAGGAAATGGAGCGTTACAGTATAATTTCTGATTTCCATTCTACTTCAAAGAGCAGACTTTGCTTACGTTCCACTTCAATAGCCAGAAGAAGGGAGTGAAGAGTGGCAGACGACCCATGGCCTCGATTTCTTCCATAAATAACATTGATGGTTATTCCTATGATGAGGGACAACCAAAGTCTCCATCCCACGCACTTCAGAAAATATACCTCAACTAAGGCTCTGTTTTGTGCCAACCTTCTTCTACTTCTTCTTCTACTTCTTCTACTACTTCTTCTTATTTTTAAAAGAGGTGGTGTTTTGCGCAAGTATTTAAACGATTACTATTTTTAGAATAAATGTGCCTCGAAGGGTCCGAAATTTTTCGAAACCACCGTATCGGAGCCCCCGCCGTCGCTGTAGCGGCCGCCGGGGCCTCGGAGGTCCCGTCTCTGTTCCAGTCATTGTTGTGGGGGGCGAGCCTGGGGCGAACGGGATATCGCCCCCAGATGGTCAGAGCGAGCAATTTTCCAGGGGCTCTGTCGGGGCGCACTGGGGTGCTGCTGCGGTGCGTTGTTACGGGGCTTTGCGAGTCTCGCACGTGAGAAACAACCTTTTTTGTTGTTTTAGATAGTCCCTTCAGCTCTTTACTCGTTGGTTGTACTAAAAGGTGCCGAAAAGGCTATTTTTTAGGGGTTTGTATTGTCGTAAACGGGTTAGGCACCCCGATTTGTGGGGCACACGCTCCATCGCCTCGTTGCCCCAATTTTTTACCCAATCGCCCCGGTGCGCCCCACGCCCCTAACAACACTGGTTCCAGTCTCTCCTCCGCCGAGCCACCATCATTTTCGATGGTTTTCGACCCCGTCGGCCAAATCTGCCAGAAGAATGGCCAACCTTCCACCGAGTGTTCATTTGCGACGTCGAAGCCTAGCGCCACCCTCAGATTCAAAAAGCTAGAGACCACCGACCACTCCACCGCATCTCAGTCTGATAGCCTGCCTCTCTCTATTTTCCGCCCAAATCCGCGCCCATGCGCCGTCCACTGACGCCTCCCTTGCTTGGGGCCCCGAACGCACATGCCATGCGCCGCCTCGCTGCCCCCATGCTTCCCACGCGCCTCCGTGCCGCCCATGCGCCTCACACATCTTATCAGACAACGACCTGACAACGATAGTTGTCGTGTCACATTGCTCGAGACTTGTTTCCTCGAGGCAAGCACACGGCTCGAGGAATCTCGTTCCTCAAGCTGCTGAAAAACAGGCCTGATTCTGATTTTGGGCCCATATTTTGTATTCTGTAATTTTTCTATAAATGGACTAAATGTATGGGCCTTTATAGCCCGAATCTGAATTTCCAGGTAAGCCTGGAACACTGAAGGGTTCTTATAGGCCCAATCCAACTGTATTTTAGTAATCTGGGCCATTTGGTCATTTTAATTTCAAACATTTACCTATCCAAAAAAAAAAGCATGACCTCAAATATTTCTATGTTAAGCTTCAGCCAAAATAAGATCATGCATGTGTACAAGCACAATAAAAGTAACTATCACCAAACTCAGGCAATAAAGAATACAAAAAATAACAAAAAAGATGCTGAACTTTTTGTGAGCACAAAGACAATCCACAATCAAACCTGTGAATTGAGGTGCCACGGTGCCAAGAGTGAGCTTGGAAAATGACAAAGAAGCCAATATGACGGGTCTATATTGCTCCAAAATTGGCTCAACGTTTGCCTTTATCAGTTCAGAAGCAGCCTTCAAACCACATACAGATCCAAGAATCAAAACAATGCACAACTAATACTTAATCCCAATTACACACTTAACTAAAAAGAAACAATAAACAGCATGGCAGCACAAAACTACACCTCATTCACATAAGGCCAGATCTTCTCCAGCTGAAGATTAAGCCAAGTCAACTGAAAATCCGTACAAAGTAACGCATTAGCCCCAGCCATTGGCTCACCCGAATCAACATACTAAAGAAACTAAACCAGGAGTAGCAAACCTTCTGACGCTGTGAAAACACTACCCAAGAGGGATAATGCTCTGGGGAAAGCAATTTCCTTGAATCCTCTACCGTCATCCTAGCCAACGACGCAATGGTCTTGGACTTCAAGCAAAATAAGAAAAGAATTATCAACACTCCAAACCCTTATTCCCGCACCATTTCAAAAACACAATACCAACAACAAATCATACTCACAAGTTCCGTACGCTGGTCGGATCGGGCATTCTCGGAGCGAACAAAAGCAACAATCAACCCCAGACCCACGATTAATCCGATAATCAAACCTGTGACAAAAGCCATTATCTGGACCCCCTTCAACTTCCACGAAGTTCCTGACTTTATGATGGACCGCTCTTGCTAACCTTCTCCCCTTAGTCTTCCCCCACTGCGGAAACGTATTCGCTCAAAAGACTGAGGATAAGGGGCTTTGGATTCCAATGACGGAAGTTTTGTGCTGAGTCTGCTCTTGGTTTAATGGCGATTGAAGTACTCCAGGGTGGGGGGCCGGGGGGAGCGGGGGTCAGGCATTCAGTGTTTGGAATGGGAACTGATAGGCGATAGCGGGGAGCCGGTAAGACAGAACACAGAAGAGAGAACGCTGTGCTGTAACAATAGCTGACGTGGATAGAGTACTTTAATTAGTCAATATTAAGTAGGGGTGGCCATTCGGTAATTCGGTGTCGATTACGAACCGAACAAGGTTCGGTTATGATTTTTCATAACCGAACCGAACCGAAAAACCGAAAAAATTCGGTTTTTCGGTTATGGGAAATAAAAATCGAACCGAAAAATCGAAGAACTGAAAAACCGAAAAATCGAAAAACCGAAAAACTGAAAAACCGAAAAACCGAAAAATCGAAAAATCGAAAAATCGAAAAATCGAAAAACTGAAAAACCGAAAAATCGAAAAACCGAAAAACCGAAAAACCGAAAAAATTCGGTTTTTCGGTTCGGTATTTCGGTTAACCGAATTTCGTATTTGTTTAAAAAATAGGTTTTAGATTTTAGGGTTAAATTTTTTTTATTTTCTATTTTTTAGGGTATTAAGGTTTATTTATGGGTTTGAATATAATACTTATACATACATAACTTATTGACTTATAAAATTTATATAACATATAAAATTTTAAAACTTTAAAACTTACAAAATTTTGAAACTCAAATC
>JAOWBN010222293.1:0-25057 GCA_028565015.1 Pinguicula moranensis | reverse complement strand
CCGGTAGATTTTGCCCTAGCTGCGCATCGGAGGAGCTGAAATGGAGCGGAGCGTGTCGGAGGTCCTCTTCTTCTCCTTTGTACGCTGATTTCCAGTGTTCGAAAGAAGAGAAACCTAGCTTCTTCCACGCGAGACGAGTTCGGAGGATTTTTGCCGAGTTATTTCACTGTCGCCGTGGACACACTAGTTTCATCCGCCGTCCGTTTCTTGTTGAGAAGATTTCCCTCTCTTCGCTGCGTTCGACGGGAAGAAAGGTTTTCAATTTCGACGGGAATAAAGGTTTTGCAAAGTTCGCACGATGTCGCCTGTCAGAAGAGGAGGGTTTTCAATTTCAGCGAATTTTACTCGTTTCGGTCGAATGAGATGTTGTCGAGAAACACGAGATCTGGTCGTTCATCTGTGTCTAATCTTACGGCCCACAATTTGTGTCCAAAATCATGTCCAGGGAACACTTCCCATTGATAATTCAAAACATAAATAAATGACATGTCAAATTTATCCATATGTTGTCCTGCAGAAATGATATAGCACACTAAAAATAGTGCACTAATAGCACACTAATGGGCAGAAAATACCCAAATACCCTCGTGTTGAACACCGACACAAAACTTAACACAGGATATTTTGGTATTTTTCGTTCATTAGTGTGCTATTAGTGCGCTGTATTAGTGTGCTATATCATTTCTCGTTGTCCTGTGTTACCAAACAACATAAAATTCCACCAGACATCCATACACTGTCAAAATATGTGTACCAAATGAGGTGTATGTTTTTTAATTTTAAAATAAATCCAACAGTATCAAAAAAATGCGGAATAATTATTATGTCGCTAGTAAACCCACCATTAGCAATTTTATTTGTACGTATCATGAAAGGAAGGCAAACATTTAGCCCCTGTTTAGCCTCTCTAGAATTCCAAACATGACCAGTTTCCTTCGTGGATACCTTGTAATCTCTACATAAACCTAAAGAGCTATTTTCCTTCTTTTTTTTTGGGTAATTAATATGTATTTAAATTAAAATTTGGGCCATGGTACAACGTGTCAGTGGGATTGGATCCTCTGCATCAGCAATCGAGTATTCTATTTTAAAGTGAAAGCGTACAACATTGTCTAGGAGTTCTGTTCCAGTCACTTGTAGAAGTTCCAGCGTTCACAAGTTTCCTTGCTGTCAGCCATTGCCATAAGTTGGTTTTCACCCGTTCAAACAGTGTATAGTTGCTTGTTTCTGAGTCGAATCTTACTGAGTTCATTTCCTTCCATAAACACCACACAACTGATTGCCAAATTGTTTTGCAGATTTCATGTCCGCCTGCATTAGTTAATAAGTTCATATGCGCCTCGAAGTGTTCATGGATTTCTTGATTACCAGCGTATGTTAGCTCGAAGCAGGAATAGACCTCCAGCCACAGTGTTTGTGCATTGTTGCAGTCGACGAACAGATGTTGTATTGATTCGTCCGCAAGAGCACACATGATACACCGTCTTGCACTTGCTTCTATTCTTACTCCTCTGCGAATTAGATTGTCTACTACAATGGGGATCCTTTGTTGCAGAAGTCGTCAGGAAAAATGTTGAATACGCGACTGTAAAGTTGCTTCTTTTGCCTCCTTCCCAGAGCCAGAGGTCTTCGCCTGGTATCACTATAGAGAAAGGGGCTATCACTTGCATTAGTTCTGACATAAGCTCAGTCTCTCTTCATCTAAGATTTCTCCTGAAGGATAGATGCCACCTCCTGATTCCTTGCTCTGTAGTTGAGAATGTCAGTGTGCAGTGTTTCTGCTCACTTAGCCGGTATCGGCGCTCAAACCTTAGGGCTAAACAACCATTATCTATCCAATTGTATAGCCATAGCAGACTCTTATTCCCACTGTTTACTTCCAGCTTCATGTGAATGAGGATCAGAGGTTCTTTTGCCATGCTTCATGTCTTTCCATATGATGGAGGTAGTGTCAGGTATCGTTACTAGACTCCAATCACTTAAATGATCTCTTGCCTTGTAGTACTTAGATCGGATTAAATCGCACCATAAGCTGTCACTTTCCACCCTCAAGCGCCATAGCCACTTAGATAGCAAGGCTTGGTTCATAATGTTCATATTTTTTTATGCCAAGCCCTCCATGTTTCACATCCTTGCATAAATCTCTCTAACTCAAGCCAATGTATTGGGCGGTAATGGTTGGTTTTCTGCTGCCACAAGAAGATGCTCATCAACTTTTCAATCTCTCCAATTACTTGCTTAGGAGCCAAGTACATTGAGAGATAGTATAGAGGGAGGTTGAACAAAACAGATTTTATAAATCACTTTTTCAGCTGAGGTTAGGAATTTTTTCTCCCATCTACTCAATCTCCTCTTTATATCTTTTATCACGTTGTTCCAATGCCTAACTCTGCGGGTATTTCCAACCATATGGGATTCCTAGGTATGTAAATGGCATCTGTGCTGATGTACATTGCATAAGGTTCGCATAAGTCTCAAGCATATCCTCTCTAATGTGCAAACCATATAATCTGCTCTTAGTGAATTGATGGACAACCCTGAGATGAGCTCAAATATTCTTAGCACACCCTTCATGATCTTGACGTTCTGTTTAGTTCCTGTTGTGAACAACAATGTGTCGTCTGCGTACTACAAGTGAGATAGGATTTGATCACCAATTTTTACCCCGGACAGTCGCCTCAATTCCACTGCTCTGTTTAGAAGTAAGCTTAGCCCCTCTACAACCACTAAAAATAGGAAAGGGGATGAGGGATCTCCTTGACGAAAGCCTCTACTAAGCTTGAATGCCCTAGTAGAACTCCCGTTGATCAGCACTGATGCAAACGGTGTGAATATGCATTCTTTAATTCAATCAACCCACACTTGGTAAAATCCCGGTTTGGTTAACATGGACAACATATATCTCCAGTCTACATGATCAAAAGCCTTAGCAAAATCGACCTTCATCAAGACTTTAGGCTTCTTATGATTCTTAGCTGAGTGTATAACTTTGTTTGTATCCATTATTTGACGTCCTTTGATGAAAGGCGCTGATTCTTGGAGATGACTTTATAGATAACTTGTTTCATTCTATTGGCCTATAGTTTAGATAAGATTTTGTAGGCACTGCTCACCAAGGAAATAGGTCTAAACTGCTCAAGCTCCACTGGATTTGATATCTTTGGAATCAGAGTGATGAAAGTGGCATTTAAACCTTTAGAGATTCGGCCTTCCTTGTGAAACTCTTTGATGAAGTTGATGTAGTCATGCTTGAGTGTATCCCAGTGGTTTTGTATAAAGAGGAAGTTGAAATCATCAGGGCATGGGCTCTTTGAGGTGGAGCAACTCCAAACAGTTGCCCTGATTTCTTCCTCTGAAAATTCTTAGGTCAAAAAGTTGTTATCTTCACTGGATAACCGTCTGTTTGCTGGCAGGATGAGCAGAGGTCATCTCCAATCTTCGGGTAAATATTGTGCAACAAAATGTTCAGTGATACTATTTTTGATTTTGTCTACATCTTCATTCCAGAATCCCTGAAGATGCATTCCTCTAATGTTATTCATCCGCCTGTTACTATTAACTTGTGCCTGGAAAAATTTATTGTTTTTATCCCCTTCACATATCCATTGTACTCGTGACTTTTGTAACATCATGGATTCTTTGTTTGATAGTGAGGATTGCAATTCTTTTCAGACTTCTTTACTCTTTCCTAATTCAAGTTTAGAGGGCGTTTGACATTCTGCTTGATCATCCAAGGCTTGCAGATCATTTCGAATGGTATGGATTTCTTGTCTATGGAGCCAAATACGTTCCTATGCCATTCCTTCAGCTTGATCCTCATCAGACGTTGCTTTTCATGTAGAATTTGCCTCTTGTTCCCTGTGACCCTCAATACTGTCCATTTTTTTTTAGATAAATAAGAGTGCCCCCGTTGATGGACGCGGGAGCAAGTACATAGTTGGTACAGGAGAATACTTCCCCTGCCCTATTCCTCCTGTCCAAAAACTAGTCTAGTCTAATATTGGGAAGCCCCCATCTATCCAAACGTAGCTGCCCTCTAGCAAGCCGCGACAACTGCTATGTGGTCCAAAACTTGCAGTTGTTTCCAGCTGAACCAAGCTTGGCCAAAGTGTCTGCTATGGTGTTACCCTCTCGTAGTTGATGGTTGATGTGTATTCTAGAGCCTTCCCGTTCCTTCTTAAAGGAATCCCAATAGTCCCACAAGTACCAAGGGATGCACTTGTTTTGTTTAAACCAATTGGTAAGGAGTAAGGAGTCTGTCTCCAGGATGACATTCCTCCATCCTTTCTCTTTGCAAATCCTCAAGCCTTCTGTAGCAGCTTGCAGCTCTGTGATGTTATTCGTGCCCATCCCTAAGGAGACAGAGTACGCTGCCAGTAGGTTTCCTTTGTCATCTCTAATAACACCACCACCCCCGAAAGTGCTAGGATTTCCAATGCAGCTGCCATCCGAGTTTAATTTGACCCATCCAGCCGGCGGCCTAGTCCATCTTACCAGCCTGAAGCGGCTCTTCACTCTCCCTTCCACTTTGATATTCATCTGATGCAAAACCTCTACATCCTGTACCTGCAAAGGCAACCTGCAATTATATAGTTCTGTTAATGGCGCCACAATATTCCTAACCTCCATCCGTATGTGTTCCACGGTCTGAAATTGTTCTTCGAACCGAGCCCTGCACCTGCGCACCCGAGACACCATGTTAGAATAACAGGAATTTTTTTACACAATAATCCTTTAAAACCTACCCCGTTAGCACTATGTTTCCATTGCAAAACTCTGTCTTCCCATCACCTAGGATTGGAAAAAGTAATCACCAACAGCAATGCAACTTTATTCCACAACTCTGAAGCCACCTTCCCAGAAGATAGAATGTGATCAATGGATTCTTCTTGTCTAGGTTCACAACATTGACATATCGAGGCCAGAGGGACCCCCTTCCTTCTCAGCTGCTCATCTGTCGGCAGGCAGTGGTACCAGGTCCTCCAAGCGCAGAGTGACATTTTTGTGGGAACATGTTTGTTCCATATCCAATCCTTAACTTCCATCTCCTCTGCTCTATTTCTGATTGCGTCCCATGCTGATTTGATAGTGAAGTTTCCATCCATTTCTGGCTTCCAGAGGATATTGTCTTTGCCATTCCCAGAACAAGGTGCCTTGATGGCTAACACTTCATCTGTCAGCTCCTGACCTATCGCCTGCCTCAACTGATTTATATTCCACTGCCCTCCAATTGTAAATTCCTGAACTTGTGCCTGGACCATTCCTGGTTGCAATTGAAATCTGCTGTCAAGGTATCCAGTATTGAGCCATTTATCATACCAAAAATTAGAATTACCTCCTTTCAATCTAATCTGAATATGTTCTAGCACCTCATCTTTTAGCCCCATGATGAACCTCCAGAGTATCGAGTAAGAGCTTCTATATTGTCTCTCCATTATATGCATGTCCCTACAATATTTTGCTTTAAAAAATCTAGTCCATAAACTCTCTTCAGTTAGCATTTTGTAACACAATTTCATTCTTAATGCCTTATGTACATTTGCCAAATCTCTCACCCCAAGTCATACCGACAGATTCCCATCTCTTCCAATGAAGCTTTTGTTTTCCTTCCCTTTCCCCCCAAAACAAGTTAGCCATCCTCCTCCTAATTTCCTTTATAGCATAGTGTGGAATCTTGAGCCCAGACATAATGTGAATAGGTAGGTTGCACATGACATGCCTAATCAGCACTAACCGCCCCTCTGTGACAACATACTCCCCTTCCACCCAGCAACCTTTTTCCTGATTTTTAGTAATAATGGTTCCAACATTTGTCTATTCAACCTCCCAGCACTGAGTGGGGAACCGAGGTAAGTCATTGGGAATGCTCCTTCCCTAAAACCAATGATTCCTAAAATCTGATGCCTTCGTGTCCTAGATATGTGTCTAGACATGTATGCAACAGTTTTGTCACAACATAAAGTCTGCCCTGACCTGTGGCAGTAGGTGTCCGAAGTTCTCTTTAAAACTCTCATTGTCTGGCTCCCCCATTTGAGAATATCAACACATAATCTGCATACATCAAATGAGTGATTAATGGGCTGCCAACAGGATGGTGATACCTTTTCATTCTTCCCATGTTATGAGATTGTTGGATCATTCGTTATAATATATCATGTACCAGAATGAACAAGAGGGACATGGGATCCCCCTGTCTTAGACCTTTAAAAGACTTGAAAAAACCTGTGACAACCCCATTGAGTTACACAGAGAACCATTGGTTCTTTATGTACCGCATCAAGAGTTGTCTAACTTCATTGGAAAATCCTTTAGCTTGCAGTACATCTTCCAGAAAGTCCCACTGAATTTTATCATACGCTTTAGCCATATCCAATTTGATAATCACATTCCCACCCAACTGTTTTTTTGTGAAATGAGTGTATCATCTCCTTAGCTACTGCAATGTTATCCATTATGCTTCTCCCGGACAAGAAGGCACCTTGCTCTTCAGTCACTAATCTGGGCACCACCCTCCCCATCCTGCTGACCAGGATCTTAGAAATAAATTTTTACACTACTGTACATAGACTAATTAGCCTGAAGTTATCAAAGGAGGAGGGATTCTCAATCTTAGCTATTAGGGTGATAATGTATGAGTTAAACATTCATGGGATCTCTGTTCCTGTGAAAAATTCTCTTATCGCCCCAACTAGATCTCTCCCAGTAACCTGCCAGGTTGCTTTAAAGAAGCTAGACCCAAAACCATCCGGCCCAGGGGCACTATTGCTGGGAATGGATCAGACTGCTCTTTTTAATTCCTTTTCTGATGGAATTGCCCTGATGCTATTGTTCTCTGCTTCTGTCAGCCTTTCAGAACACAGTTCCTGGAGTTCCACTAAATAATTCCATGTCCTTGATCCACACTGTCTGTCATCAGGTTTTGAAAGTGCTGCATTGTTGCCTCGTGAATTACCCAGAGAACCTATCAGACTGTTTCCATCAGCCATCTGCATCTGATCTATACACTTCTTATGTTGTTTAACCCTTATTGCAGCATGAAAAATTCTGGTGTTCCTGTCCCCGCCTATTAGCCATGCCTGTTTAGTCTGTTTCTCTAGCCTACTAATCTTCCTGTCCTCCCATCTGTGTAGTTCAGTTTTAGTAGCCACAAACTCTACTTCCACAGCATCCGAATGCCTTATCTACAGAGCATTTTCCAATCTTTCAAGCTTAGCTTCTAACTCACTGATATGTAGCTCAGTTTTTCCAAAGGATTCTTTGTTCCATCTGCGGAGTACTCCTCTTACATGTTTAAGTTTTTGTCCCAACATTACCAGCCCCACAGGTAGGTTGCTAGTGTTCCACTCTGTCTGAACTAGAGGTAGAAATTCCTCACTAGATGTCCACATATTTAGGAATCTAAATTGTCTCCTTCCGTATCTCACATCAGCTACTGCCATATTAACCAGAATAGGTCTATGGTCTGAGGACCTCCTGGGAAGAAGAGAGAACCAGCTAGTGACCTTCCATTGTAGGAATTCAGCATTATCCATTGCTCTATCTAGCTGTGCCCACGCACGGGTTTGTCCTAATTGTCCATTACACCATGACAACCGCGTCCCATTAATTCTCAGAAATTCCTCACTAGATGTCCACATATCATTAAATTCCTCAATACTGTCCATTCAGTTCTAACAAAATCAGTAAATCTATCATCTTTTTCCCATCAATTAAGAGTCCTAGTGGACTTTTCCCCCGGTTATTTTCTCCTGCCTTAAGGAGTATTGGTCTGTGATTAAATCCATCCCTATCCAAGCCAACTTGATACAATTCGGGTCACGTGTTCAACCAAGCTTCTTATAGGAGAAACATGTCTAATCTGCTATGGCAAAGGCCAACTCTTGAGATACATGTGCAATGAGATTTTATCATTGGTAGATCATTGAGTTCAACATCTTTTATTAACTGGTTGAAACCACTTGTTTCTGGAATGTTTATTGAAGCACTGCTTTTCCTTTCTCCTGAGTGACATACTGCGTTAAAATCTCCTGTTATGCACTACCTAATATTCGGATCATTCCTTATTAGTGTACTAATTATGTTCCAGTGTGATGTTTTGCAGTTTAGTGAACCTGAGGTATAAACATTCAAGATGTTGATAGGTGTTGAGTCTTCTCCCCAAAGGCCTTTCATTCCTAGTAGTCCATCTTCAGACTAAAAGGTTACTGATTTAAATAGTGATTTTTTTTTTCAAATAGAAAGTATACCTCCAGCAGAGCCACTGGATGCGCTATAGCACCATTCAAACTCACTATCAGGCCACAATTGACTACATGTCCATCGGTTCAGTGTAGATAGGTTGGTTTCTTGAAAATAGATGAGTTCTACCCTTTGCATTCGTATCAATTCTTTTACTTCGGCTTTCTTTCTTGGTGTGCCTAGTCCACGGATATTATACGATATAAATCTAATTTACAGGGAGAACTTGACTTACCCTAGCCTACTTTATTCTGCTTACTGAGCTTTTTCTTATCTCTTTCCTTCATCTTACCTAGTCCCTATTTTCCAATATTTGTCCAGCATACGTCATTTCACTTTGCGTTCTCATAGCATAGGCCGGGTTGGTCTTAGTTTTAGGGGCAATGTTGTGATTTCATTACTACGTGTCTGAGTTGACGTAGCCTCTAAGATGGGTTTTTTTTTCGTTTCTAGCTCTCCTTCGTTGCCAGATTTTCTCGCTTTCCTGCTGGATTAGACCGTTCTGAAGAAAGACCGGATTTTTCGTACGATTTGCTTCGAGGGCAGTATTTGGTTGTTTCGTTGTGTTCTTCTCCGGTGTTCAGGCCCTCCCCCTCTATCATATCTTTACTGGTTTCTATGGCCTTTCCGCACGTCTCCTATTACATCTTTTCTAGACGATGTTGTTGGATCTGTTGCCCTAGCATCCTTGTTTTTTGTCAGTGCAGGCCAATTCGCTTCTGACATTTGTCTGGTTTTTCCCGTTTGCTTCCAAACTTTCTCAGGATGCCCTCGGTGTAATAGGGCAGGTTTAACCTCTTGCTCTTCAATAATTTGAATGCTAAACTTTCTTGCATCAGTTTCAGCATCCAAGGTCAAGTGAATCTGGGTGTTGGAGTTTACCAGAACATGAAGTCTCCCAAATTGCATTTTTGTTTGAGCCAACATTTTTTCGTCCACCGCCACTAGGGATCCCAGTCCTGCTCTTATTTCCATGAAGAAATCGTCGTACAAGCAGTGTAGTGGGATGCCTCGAATTTGCACCCAGGCCGATCTGGCGAGATGTCTATTTATGAGCCTCCATGATCTCAAGGAATGTAGGTCGAGCTGTTCAATGGTGACAGAGTCCGCTAGTAGTCGCTTCTACTCTTCCATCGTTTTGAACTTCCCTCAAGGCGCACTATCGTACTTTCTACGTAGCCACTCTCATGTGAGGATGGAGTTCATCAGGCTTTCCAAGTTAGAGGAGCTAGAATACCAATTATGTCCAATGCAAATGTTGTTGAAGAGTTATCATTGACAATTCTTTTAGCTTTGAGCTAATAATGGACTAGAGTAAAATGACTCTATTAATTCCAGTGCTTCTATTTAGTGAAGTTGTTGGAACTCAATACATCAAATGACGCAATGCATATTGGGTCGCAACGGAAACAGCCTATTTATATAATTACAAGGGTAAGGCCGCGTACATCTGACCCCCTAGACCCCAACTTGTGGATTGTGGACAATGTGACCTGAAAAAAGACAAGAAGTTTCATAAAACAACAACCCAAATTGCATCCTACTGATGAATAGAATCATACAACAGTAAGGATTCAACCCCGGAAAGCATGTCTTTCAGAACAGAGCGAAAATCCCCATCAGAATCATCATCTTACAGATGGAGGGTTGAGATTGTTGAAGGGTTCCAGGCAAATGTTGCATCCATCTTCAAATACATCATCATGAAGCGCATCAATCAGTGCAGATGAAGAAGAAGGAGTTGATAGCGAGACACCACTATTACCCATACTCATCTTTCACAAAACCCCACCTACTAACAATGGTGATCTATTTTAGAAAAATCCGTATTGTCAAGTTTACCTATCTATTATCTATCAATGTTCCAGGCTCCTAAGCATGTCATTCAGACAATAAAAAGATTGATCAGTACCTTCATCTGGAAACAAAGAAGTGCATCTAGCAGATCAATACACTGGATCAGTTGAAATGATCTCTGCAAAGAAAAACAGAATGGTGGTATTGGACTCAAGGATGTGATGACAATGAACAAGGCCCTAATTTCTAAATGGTTCTGGAGATTCAGGAATGAAACAGACAGTCTGTGGAGCAAAGTTATCAGATCAAAGTACTTCCATAAACATGATCATCTGAGCGACTGGAACCTCATTACCATGCCAGGTGCAGTATCCAGTTGCTGGTCAGATATCTGGAAAACATCTAAGGAGCAGTGGTTCAACAGGATGACAACTATAAACAGGGGAGCTGGGGACAAGACTTTGTTTTGGAAATATGACTGGACAGGAGGAGGTTGTCTGGCAACAAGATTTATATCGGTTGAACACCCAAAGGCATAGTACCTTGGCAGAAATGTTCTCTCAGGGGTCACAGGACACACCTGCGACCTTCGGCTTCAGTTGCTCCCTAAGAGCAATTGAGAGGACCTTATTTAAAGAGCTTTTGATACTCATGCCAGCATATATCACACAATGACAAGAACCTGATAAATGGCATTGGCCAGGATATCCGGAAGGTAGGTACACGGTTTATTCAGCTTACGATTTCTTGTGGGATACTAACAGCCAATCAGGGCGGCCAGACAGACATATTGCAAGAATCTGGAGTAAGTTTCCTCCCAAGAGAGTCCTGACATTTGCGTGGAGATTACTGCAACTTCGAGTTCCATCTATTGATAATCTGGTGAGAAGAGGTATTCACATAAATCAAGCAGAGCAAATGTGTCTTTTGTGGTTCAACAGAGGAAACGATCTCCCATCTCTTCTTAACTTGTGACAATGCCTATGAAATTTGGTCATCCGTGTATAAGTGGTTTGATCTACTATATGTCGGCCACAACAACATCGGGAGGCATTTCATCATTCATATGGGATTCTTAAAAGGAAAGACAAGTGAAGATGTTTGGAAAGTTATTTGGCATGCAACAGTGTGGACAATTTGGAAGGAGAGAAATGATGTTCGTTTTGACACAATTTCCGGACAGGAACCTGCCGTGGACTGGATTAAGGTACTTTCATGGTGTTGGTTATCTGCACACAATGAACCATTCCGGGGGACTACCATTTCTGATTGGATTCGGATGCCTAGGCACTGGTGCCCTATCATTTTGCATATGAATTCAAGAGATATATTGTAATTCAACTATGTTTAGACTTGTGAGGTATGCTCCAAAACTCCCAGTATAACACGGATGGAGCACCTTTGCTTTGTTTTGTGTTTGTTTTTTTGACTGGCATTTGGCCAGATTTAATACCACGTAATTACCAAAAAAAAAAAAAACTGCAAAAGATAATAGAGGCCTTTTGTGCGCTTAGCAGTCTCAATCCTTGAATGAAACAAAAATCATGACTGAATATTGTTAAACATAATCAATGGAATTAACAGTTTATTGCAGGGGAGGAAATAAATAATAGATAAAAATAAAAATTCTATAAAAATTACATAAACTTCAATCGTTGAATCAAACACGAGGGTTTTAAGAACTCCGCGTCCTATGAAACTCACAGTTTCCTTAAAACAGATTTGCCCTCTCCTGAGTGTTTTGAGATTCTAGAGCGTCTGTCTCCAAGGATACAACGGATATGAGTAAATATGCACAACACTTGCAACACAACTCCAACGAACTCTAGCGGTATCTTTCTTCAATCACCAAAAGAAGAACTCACCAAAAATACTCCAAAAAAAGAGAATAAAATTCTAGACTCAATTTCATGTCTGTGTTTCACTCACGAGGGAATCTACTATTTATAGAGTTTGTGAATGAGTGTTAGAGATTTTTCACCTCTTGAACTTCTCCATTATCTCCACTAACTTAGTGGGTTAATGGATCAACTCTCTATTTTCTCCATTAACTTAGTTGGATCATGGACTTGAAAGAGAAATAACTTTCCCCTTCATATTATTTATCAATTTCTCATTCATCTCTTAATAACATATTAACTATTAATATGTATTTTCCAACAGCATGTTCTTGAGAGTTGGAACTTGATCTTGGAGTAGCCACCATGCAAAAGCTTAGATTTTCAGGGGTGTTTTTTCTATTTCGCACCCTGCACAAAAAAGAATGGGGGAGGGAGGTTAGTCCAAAAACTCTGTGAATTTCTTCGTTTGCACTTTTGACTGTATATGTACCTTGCGTGTTTTGTCTCCAAATCCACCTATCTAGCGTCTTCGTCAATGGGATTTCTTCTAATAGGATCAGAAGTTATGTGAGTTTATCTTCCTCATAGACAAATAGGATTCTCCTCCAAAGCCAACTCCATGTCCGCACTCTATTTACAAGTGCTCGTTTTTGTAACATTTAACTGAACTTATTAGCTGCTATGGAGTAAAGTCGAGAGTATTTATCACATAAACTCACATTCCCACTCCACATGTCCTCCCAAACAGGAGAGATTTTCCATCTCCTAATTGTATTTTTATGTTATACCATAGCCATTCTCTTCTCCTGAAATTGCATAGAAGCTGCCTCCACTAAGGGGATTCATGTATCTTGTATGTTACTTGATTTTTATAACCTCAATGCCCCAAATTCTTTGGGCAGAGTTACTTGGTTCCAACTCACCCAATGTATACTTCTTCTGTTTGAGATAGTCCTCACCCTCACCCTCCACCCACCACAAAAAGTTTTTCATCAATGTTATTTCCCCCAAAAACTATTTTGGGGCTTTAAACATGACATGTAATATACTGATAGGTCGGATAGTCTCCTTTAATTAGTGTCATCCTGCCTCCAAAGGATAGGAAGTTGTTTTCCCACATTTCTAAATGCTTCTTAACTTTTTGAATGACTGGGGTCAAAGTAGCCACTCTTCGGGTCTTTACTCCAAGAAGTAAAGGTAGATATATGGAAGCTTCTCTACTTTACACTTTAGAATTCCCGCAAACTATATAAGCAAATTTTTTGATATGTTGACCCCCATCAGACTACTCTTATGGTAGATTATTTTTAAGACTATCGTGATCTCAAAAACCTTAGGATAGCTTTGATGGCTTTTACATCAATCAAACTATCATCACCAAAAATGATGGTATCATCTACATATTGAAGAATCATTAGAGTTCCAGGCCCAAAAGGAGAATCCATTTATAAGTTGCTGCATTTTTGCTCTTTTCACTACACATTTAGACCTTCTGCAGCAATGATAAATAGTTATGGGGACAAGAGATCACCCTATCTTAATCTTTTATTTAGCTGAACGATATATGTGGGAGATCCGTTTAGCATCATTGAGGTTATAGCATTAGTGAGATGTCCTTTCATCCGTTGTATCCATTTCTGGTCGAAACCCCATCTTTTGCATCATTTGAAGTAGATAGTTCCAAGTCAAATGCCCTTTGTAAATCTAACTTGAATATAGTTAGTGACCTGTTTCTAATTATTTGAAGGTGAATAATTTCATTCACACGGATGACTATCTCTCCAATAAATCTATCTTTCATAAATCTTGCTTGGTTGTCTTAGATAACTGAGGATATCACCTTGCTTAGTTTGTTGGATAGTAACTTCGATAGTTATTTGTAAGGGCAACATATCAAATGGATACGTCTATAATCCCCCAACTTTGTTGGATTACCTACTTTAGGTTGTAAGGATATATGTGATGAGTAGAACTCTCTTGGTAGACTAGCTATATTGTGAAATTCGTAAAGGTATCCAATAAAGTCATCTTTGACAGCATACCCAAACTCATGTCTGAAATTAAAATTGTATCCATGGGTCTTGATGCTTTTGCCCCATTACAAGACCATGTCGCTTGGTTTATTTCTGCTTCATCTAAATCTGCTATGAGCATCAAGTTTTCTTTTATGGTCAACTTCCTACCCAACTCAAAATTCATTAATAGTTTTACTTTCTTATGTGTTTTCCTCAAAATAAATCGGGAAGTATTATCTGAAACCTTCTTTCAGTCCACCCACTTAGGGGTGGGCAAAACTGTCGTCGCAAACCATAATTCCGATCCTAGGCTTGACTATCGGTAACCGGGTACCACTAGTTACTGGTGCCAGAATTGGACATAATTTTCTTGGACCACTACCGGACCGGCCCCGGTTAATCGCTAGTTCGGTCCGGTTCTTGGTCCGGGTCCAGTTCATCTGGTTCCGGTACGGTTCCTGCACGAATCGTACCCCGGTTCATGAATCGTCCGTTCGTGGCTATTTTCTTTATTTAGTTAAATTTTTTTATGTCATTTGAATTTAAAAAATCATATTAATTTTTTTGTGTATATAAAGTTTATAAACTATAAAGTATAATTTATACATATAACCCTAAATAATGGTTAAAACCTATAATTTATACATTATATTGTTAGTTCATAATTTATATATAAGTTTATAAATTATGAACTATATATAACCCTATAACTATATATAATATAAACTTATAACCCTAAACTTATATATAAACTATAAACTTATAAAATATATGAACTACACAATATATAGATATAAACTATAAAGTATAAAGTATAATTTATATATGTAAGTTTATAAATCCTAAACTATATATAACCCTATAACTATATATATTATAAACTTATAGTCCTAAGCTTATAAATATTTATTTATAAATTACATGAACTATAAACTTATAAATCTAAACTTATAAACTATATAAATTACACAATATATATAGATATAAACTATATAAATTATATAGTATAAAGTATAATTTATATATGTAAGTTTATAAATTTTGAACTATATATATTACCCTAAAATATAACCATAAACCCTAAATCCTAAAATCTATAACTATATATATATAATCGGTCCAACCGCTATCAACAGATCTCCACAATCCACAATGTACACAGTATATGCCCAACTAAGTTGGGGTCTGGGGGTCAGATGTACGCGGCCTTACCTTTGTAATTATACAAATATGCCATTTCCGTTGCGACCCAATATGCATTGTGTCATTTGATGTATTGAGTTCCACCAACTTCACTAAATAAAAACATTGGAATTTAATAGATCCATTTTACTCTTGTCCATTATTAGCGCAAAGCTAAAAGAATTGTCAATGATGATTCTTCCAACTCCATTTGCAAAGGATAGACCTATTTTTTGAAAAAAAAACATTTTTACCATTTTCAGACCGATTTTCGGCGGTCCAACTACTGGTTGGACTGTTGGTTGTGTGGCGAGTTGGGGCCAGTTGGGGGACCGCCGGTTCCAATTCTACCAAAATCTAGAATTGGGATCATCCTGCCAGACCGGTTCTCGGTTTGTTTTGTCCAATTCTAAGGGCGGTCTAATAGTGGTGGCAGTAGCGGGTGGCTGTTGCCCGCCACCATTGTTATGGTAATGGGTAAGGTGGCAGCCTCCACTACCATTACCCGTTATCCCCTTACCGGAACCACCGCAGTGATAGTTGTAGCGGCTATCATTGTTAGTTCAAAAAATAAAAAATAAATTATTCGATATTATTAATTATTATAAAGATGTTTTATTTTATAAAATTTTTACTAAATAAAACCCCTTTTCTACCTAAAAAGTTTGAAAATGAGATTTGAGTAAAAAAAAATAGAAGTGAGGAGATATAAATGTATTTTACAAATGAAGTTTTTCTCTACTCTACTTGCACTTGGTCTGTATTTGATTCCTCCTGTTTGCTGCTACAAGCATTTAATTGCAGTTGCTCGCACGTACCAAAAAAAATTGCTGTTGCTCGCAAAGGCAAAGACCAACTGTAAGTAAATTTGATCTTAATGTTCATGAGAGATTCACAAAGGAGTTTGGTGAACAAGGTTGAAGAACTCATGGTTCTTTATATTGTTGCCACTGATGCAACCATGTCAAATATTAGTTTTTCGAGCACTGAAGCTTGGTGATACTGCTATTTATTTCTACCATTTAATGGAAAAATGAAACAAACCTTCTCAATTCATGTACCTGTTTGCTGTTACAAGCATTTAACTACAACAAAGAAAATACTTCCTCTATTTTGTATTTGTGATAACTCCTGATGGCAATTGAAATAGATGAAGTGTTTGTTCTATAAATGACCAACTGTCTGGGCATTTGGCTCAATTACCTTTTGAATCCAGATGCTACTTGTGCACATCTCACAATTATAGAACTAATCTACAAAATTCCTTTGAAAACTCAAGAAATGAAGAAGTTTTTTACTCCCACAAACGTCACCAGTAAGCTGTAGTCTCCATAGGAACATGAGCCTATACTAAAGTGATGGAAGAGAATAGAATCCCTTTCAATAATCTCTTTCCTTTCTATTTCACAAATCAGGTTAATGACTGTATGACAGGTACCACAAACTCTAAGATTCTTGATGATTCGTTTGGCAACTCTAGGAGGTATGGAAATTAAACCAAAGGCTAAGTGAGAAAAAAAAAGAAAAAATTTAAGTGAGAAAAGCTTTGTTTATACCACACTCATTTAACACAAAAATTCTTTTCAATTCATGACTATAAATACGTCACTTCACTCTCTTATTTTACTCAAATCTCATTTTTAACCTTTGTAGAAAATAATTTTCTTTACTTCTTAGAAAGCATTGCCAGTGGCGATGACAATGATAGCGGTGATATAGCCCCAAATGAACACAATTAAGCAGACTCCTCAAATCCTTATTTTCGTCCCCAATTCGAGCCCATAGCAATACCCAACCCAAATCAACAGAAATCTTCTCAAGATAGGAAAATTTTACCCGCGTCTCATTGGAAGAAGGAGGAGGTGCCGTACAAAGAGTCCAATAAAAAATTGCCTCTTGGAAGCTGTTGCTGGCCGCCTCCTTTTTGCAACAAGTAAGGAGCTGGTCAACATTCCCGGACAAAGAGATGAAGCAAGCAGCAGGGGCAGAAATCATCTTCTGCATATAAAAGGAGATAAAGTGAAGAAGAAGAGGAGCAATTCGGGCAGAGGGAAAGAAAGGGGAGGAAGACAAAAGGAGGAAGAAAAATATGAGGAAAGGGAAAAGTTTCTTGTAAAAGATTCCTCCCAAATTGCAATTAATTTTCTAATAAACAATGAAATCGTGCTTCAGTTTTGTGAGCAATTAATTTTCAATTTTAGTTTTTCCTATATAAAAGTCATTTGTGGTAACCACAACAAAAAGTCCGAGAAAAATGGAAGCAGCAAATGGCAACGCATCCCAGCATGCAAATACAACACAACCAACAATATCCGAGAATATTTTACAGCCAGATCATACAACACAACCAACAATATATGTCAAAAACAAATCAACGGCTACCTCGTGTATCCCAAGAATTAATAACAAGACCAAATCAAGGAAGTGGCATCTCTTCAGAGTGAATGGGCCACAACTCCCACGACATGCTGACTTGACACCACAAATGCCCACCACAATGAGTAAGACATTGTGCACAAAAATTCAACTAGAGCTCATGACCCTAGAACCAGCAGTGGTGGACAGGCTACCCAGATACTCTGGAAAATCAGATCCATGTGAACATTTGAAGTCATTCGCGTTGTATATGGACATGACTTACATATCAGCGCTGTGGCAGGTCGAATTTTCATATTAACTTTAAAAGGAGTGACGCAAAATTGGTTCCTTTCACTCCCTGAATAATCCATTAGAACTTAGAAGAATTAGTAATCCAGTTCTCTCAGGCTTTTGCCATACAACAACAGGTTGATCGAGCACCAGTATACTTGTTCGGACAATAATACAAAAAAAAATCATATGACCCATTCGAGAGTACATTTATCGGTTTAACCAGGAATGCATAGAAACCTCAGGATTGTCTCTCGACATGAGAGTTTTTTTTTTGATAAGTAAGTAAAAATGAATTAAATCAGGAAGTTCAGAACAAGGAAAAGACATGATTGCTCAATCTACATGAGCCAATCACCCCGAAATAAAACAAAGTACATCATGGCGGAAAAAATGTGCTGATACAGAGTCTCGGATGTCTGATCCAATCCGATAAGGATACCACTGCCGGGACTTTCTCGGACGCCTTGTGCCAATACCATGATAGTGCTTGAATTTGTCCAATGGCGAGATCATGCTCAAAAAATATTCCCCTTGAATCTCATGTCATTTCAGACATTCCATAGTGACCAAATAGTGCAATGCCATATGGATTTTCAAAGATTATTTGCCGACCTATGGGGAGCTAGTCCCATACGTACCCAAAAGTGTGCAGACAGTAGAGTATGTCCTACATAGCCCAAGACTAACCAGTTATTGACAGCTGACCACACAGCATATGACTAATAATAGTAGCAAAAGAGATGCACAACACCTTCTGTCTCAGCTCGACAGAATGGACAAATGCAATCCTGTTCGGTTAGTACTGAACCTCTTACCAGCAAGTTGTCCATTGTCGGGATTCTCAATTGGAGAACTTTCCAGCAAAATGTCATGACATGAAAGGGTGATCTCTTGCCCCAGACATGTGTTAGGGACGGAGAGGACTGCTGTCGGTCTGTGTTCTCCATGTATAATGCTAAGTAGCCGCTGTGCACCTTATAGCTCCCAGATGATGTGTCCAGCCAACGCCAACCGCCAGCTTCTTCAGTAGGGTATTCCTCTAGCAGTTCAGCTTCCAGTTCGTGCATGATGATAGTCTCTCGTCTACTTAAAGGGTTGTGCCATGCCCAGATCAGTCTCCTACTTCCATTTTCAAGCTGCCATTTTTCTGCAATCATTGCTTTTTTATTGACAGCCTTATGATATAGCCTACTGTCATGGCATGAAAATTTTTCCGTCCCGAACCAAACATCATTCCAAAATCTTGTTTTTGTTCCATACTTGAATACTCTCTGTACTCTTTCTAAGAACCAACCTTGGTGACAGATTAGTTTGCTCACATCGTGTCACCAACGCGTGCCCGAGTGGGCCGGGAGATCTTCCCAATCATCATTTGTGTTTCTTGAACCAAAATATTTTGTAATGAGCACCTTCCTCCATTGTCCGATTTCATTAGATTTGAGACGCCACCCATATTTTGCTAACAATGCCATTAAACAAACTGAGGTGCATGAATCCCAATCCTCCCTCCTCCTTACTTCTACACATGTTGTCCCAACTCACCCAAGATATTGAGTTGTTACCACCAGTACGAGTTTTCCACATGAAGTTGCGGCATATACAAATCATGTATTGTATAATGGATTGAAGGGCCTTGTACATTGAGAAGAAATAGACAGGCATACTTCAAAGGATACTTTTGATCAGTGTCACTCTACTAACTAATTTAAGGAATAAATTCTCCCATGAAGCTATTTTGTTTTTCATCGCCAGAGTTAATTCCGTCCAAGTGTTACAGGAACCAGAGTTACAACTAACCGGAAGGCCAAGATATTTGAATGGCATAGACATAGTGGAGCAATGTCGGCTAAAGTTTTGTTGAATGTCCACCGATACATTGAGGCATAAGATGCTACTTTTTAGAAAGTTGATCTAGAGGCCCGAAATCATCTCATATAATCGTAACACCCCTTTCAATGTTTGTACATTTGTGATATCTCCCTCGCCAAATAAAAGTGTGTCATCGGCATATAGTGAATGTGTATAAAGATTGTTGCCGCACTTTATACCGCAAAGACCACCATCCAAAATGGAACTTTTAAGAAGCAAACTAAGACCTTCGGTGACAATCACAAATAATAAAGGGGATAATGGATCTCCTTGGCGTAAGCCTCGCTCGAAATTAAATATACTAGAAGGTGCACCATTTACCACAACCGACCCCGAAGAGGTAGATAAACATGTTTGGATCCAACCTATCCATTTTTCACAAAAGCCCATTTTTCTCATCATAGCTAGAAGAAATTTCCAATTTACCGAATCAAAAGCTTTCTCAAAGTCGACCTTTAAAAAGAATGTCAGCTTCTTGGACTTGTTGGCATAATGAATAAGCTCATTGGCAAGTAGGATGACGTCTTGTATTTGCCTCCCTTTTATGAAGGTCAATTGTTGCGGCGATATGAGCTTATCTATCACTTCCTTCAGCCTATTGGCAAGCAGTTTCGATAATAATTTATAAGCACTACCAATTAGTGAAATTGGCCAGTAATGTCCAAGATTAGATGGAGATAATATTTTGGATGCCAATATTATCGAGGTAGCATTTAAACCTCTCACAACCTTCCCATATGATAGAAGTCTTGTAGAAATGCCATATTTTCAATCTTGATTGTATCCCAATGAGTCTGTAGAAAATGGAAATTGATCACATTGGAACTAGGGCTTTTTCGACTGGAGCAAGACCATACTGTCTTGTAGATTTCTTCTTCTTTAAATTCATATATAAGCATCATATTATCCTCTAGAGAAAGACAACTTTTGCAAGGTAGAGTTAGATGAGGTCTAGTATAATCTGACTCTGCGAAGTGGCTGGTAAAATAAGAGAGAATACATTGTTCTACTGCAGGAATTGAATCAATCCAAACTCCATCAAAATATAATCCCTGAATATTGTTTAAGCTCCTTCTCTTTCAAATACATGAATGAAATTTTTTTGAGTTTCCATCCCTCTCCGTAATCCCTTTCGGACGCGCTCGTTGATATAGTATAGATGATTTTCGGCGCAAGGTCTGCTTCAATTGTACTAAGGAGATTTTCTTTCAAGTACTTCATCATTTTCAAGTGGACATTTCTCCAATCTCGTCCAACCTCCGGAGCTTCATATTAAAATCATCAATTTGTCTTTCAACCTTTCCAAATACCTCATAATTCCACCTATTTAGTTCATGGCGCAAATACCGAATTTTACTGTGCAAAATAAAGGATTGTGAGCCATAGAATATACTTGAGTTCCATGTAGTCCAAACAAATGTGTAAAAATCTGGGTGGTTATCCCAACAGTTTAATGTCAAGAATAATTTCGGTCCCCAGTCAGATGTTGGTTCGTGCAGCAATATGGGCCGATGATTGCTATAGTACGATCCAAGGCTATTTCCACTAAGTTCTGCCAAAGGGCAATCCAACGTTCCAACAATAAAAAACGATCAATACGAGTTGCACTCGTACCTCTTCTGTTCAACCATGTATATGAGAAGCGTTGGAGGGGTGGATCAATAAGTTCATTGTCCAAAATAAAGTCGTTAAATTCCATCATATCTGAAGTGGGATTGCCAAAGAAATTCATCCTCTCCTCAACATCTCGGATTGTGTTGAAATCACCCACTATACATACCACAATCGAACTTGCACAATAAAGTATACCTGAAATTTTTCCCATAAAAGACTTTTTGCTGCCAAATCCCCACTTTTCGCATAGACATTAACTATCGTAACCTGTGTTATTATGGAGCCATACGCCTTCTGTTATCAACAAATGAGGCAATACTATAATTGTTTTAGCCGCAAAGATATCTGTAGACCATATAGAAATGAGCCCACCCAAACTTTATTGAGAGGGGCTAAATGCCCAAGCAAAATTATTGTGTCCCCATAATTGTTGGATTAGAAACCGGTCGACTGTGGATTTCTTAGTCTCTTGCAACACAAAAAGTCTAATGAGTGGAATTTTGTAAGTTTTTTCACCTCACTTGGACTTCCTGGGATGCCTAGTCCTCACACATTAATAGATAGTATTTTCATAAGGTTATGCTTCCCGAGACGATCAGTGTCGCACCTTGCGATTCACCTGCTGAGTCCCTTTATCATCATATCCTCCGACTGCTCAGTTTTATTTCAATTTTTTTCCCAAGAGCCCAAATATTGTTTTCTTCCATAACCTCTTATGAGATCTCCTTATGGTTCTATCTTCGCATCAAGTCATCCACTAGATCTAGCTGTTCAGTAGCACTTGTTTGCAAGATTCCTATAGATGCAAGTTGTTGTTCCGGTGTTGTAGCTATGTTTGCGATGGCTAGAATTTTATTCATAGAAGGGGGCATAATCCGTAAAATGTATGGATGCGCCTAGAGCTCACGAATAGTTGGCCCAGAAAACCTCTTTGCACGTTTTGTCTTTTTTATCGAAAAAATATACGGATCAAGACCGAAGGGATCATCATTTTCCTTCCACAACTTGTGACTCCCTGAGGACCCATTTAATTGAATTTCTACCTCTTATCATCTGCGGATCCTATTCACCTCCCAACACAGACTCCCCCATAAGCACCTCTGTTGGTATATTATTTTCAGGTATGTCAATAGGCAAGATAACCTCATTAATTGGACTAGAACATTGTGTCGGAGACACTTTGGTCGAATAGCGCTGCACTGTTGTGGCATATTTTTTCACAGGCAACTTCTCCCAACCACGTTTGTCTCTTCAGTCACTGAAACAGAGAACCATTTGTTCTTTAGATCCACTTTCACTGTTTCATCGATTGGGGAACTCTGCTTCACCCAAACAAGAATTTGTGCGCATTGCATAGAGCTGCGACCCGTAGTATTGTTATCCAGCCGAACAAATGTTCCAAAGTTTGCAACAATTTTTCGGAAAAAATCAACATACTAGCAGTACAAGGGAGTTCCTCTGATTTGCATCCACACAGCACGAGTCCCATCTTGTCGTTCTTTTCTCCACGGCCGAGCTCCAACTAGTCCAATATGCCCCCTCAAGCCAATCTCATTTTCTATTTTGTTTACAAGTGCATCATTTAGATAGGATATCATCATCTCCACACCTTCCACTTCATTCAAACCATGTCACTTAGTTTCATCAGTATTGAATTCTCCTCCACATAATCCATCAGTTTTCCAATGATACAAGATTGTAGCCATTTTGCCTCCTTGGGGTCTACTTCAAACTTCACACCCGTTGAGGAGGGGGTTTGAAGCTAGCAGAAGGCCTGAACTCACCAGGTACTCTTACAAGAATTTTTGTTTTATCTTTCACTTCATCTTGAGGTGTTTGGGAAGAATGTGGTCTAACACGCCTCAACAATACCTTACAGGATCCCAACCATAAGCCTATAACACGCTTCTCCAAGTCGAGCACATCAGGGACCGGCGCAAACCAAACAAATCCGAAACGTCAACATGAGGACAACTGATTTTGAGAGAATAAAGACATCCCCGATCTCACCAAATATCGCAAACATATGTCTCAAATCAGCCTTGGAGCTAGTTGCCGAAAGGTTCGAAACATGAAAGGAGTCGCACTCCGCACGCAGGCGCTGGATGTGCACCGACAACGGTGGGCAAGAACTTTCTTCCACCTGATTATCCGTCACTTGTCTGCGCCTTAGTCGCTGCACTTCACACCCTTCCTCTATTTGAGCAGGTCCCTCCATCACTACATCCGGTATGTCCTATACTGCTACAAGGTTTTGCGCTTGCGAACTCAGCAGCGTTTTCGACTCCGGAAACATTTCATCAGATATGGACATCCCACCACGACTACTACCTTTAGCCACCTCCAACCTCCACATAAACCTCCTCTTTCATTTTTCCCCCGCACAGTAAAGCCCCATCCTTCGCCCGCATAATATCTCCCTCCACCGTGTGAGATATTGGCACCTGATTAACCGCCACCAATGGCCGACCTTTGCCTGACTCAACCAACCCCACTAAGTCCATCTTAGTATCATTACTTCCCTTCATTGCCGCGCTGAGAACTGTAGCTCGAGAACCTCCATCGCCAAAGCACTTTCAGGACTCCATAAATTTTCGTACAAAATAGAATAAATAAGCCTCTACTATGTGCTCTCACAAAGATAGCCTAAAGGCTGGTCTCGTCCCTGTCAGGTGAGATGCCAACCATCTCTCCTCTCTACGACTCCAATATTTTCCCTTGCGGTAACACTGATGGATGATCCCCTAACCACCCATGGAAAATTAATCAGCATTTGTGGAAAGCACATCCATAAAGAAGAAATTGGAAGATGCCCACATGGTCGAAAAGACTCCATCGAGACATAGACAACGCAAGAGCCTTGGCGTCATGAAGAAAAACAAAAATTCTACAAAAATTCATAAAAAGAGGCCAAGACAACCCATCTTTTGGTTCTCCTTGTAGTAAGACATTGTGAAATAAAAGAAGTCCATCTTTCAAGTATTGTGGCATATTACTCCCAAAAAAAAATTGACGTTCACGTTCTTAAGTGGAACCGTCGCAAAAAACTGGCAATTACATATTTTATATACTAAATTGTCGTCACAAATAATATTTACACATTTGATATGCTAAATCGTCGCCAAAAATAATATTTATGCATTTTATATTCTAAATCGTTGCCTAAATTACGTTAATGCATTTTATATGTTGAAAGACGTTTATGCATTTTATATGCTAAACGTCGCCTAAATGACATTTACACATTTTAAATGCTAAACCATCGCCTAAATAATATATACGCATTTTATATCGAAATCTCAATCGGAGTCGGTCCGTTCCATACCATGGATCAGTTGGGATGCTATGTGTCAAAGCAAGGCGGATGGAAGTCTTGGCTTTTTACACCCTAGGTTCTTTAATATATCTTTATTAACCAAGTGGGGTTGGCGCTTGACAACCGAGAATTCATCCTACCTTGTTTGAATTGGGATGATTTGCATAATATGAGCTTGAGTTCTCATTGGTGGAGGAATTTAAAAACAATAATATGTCATGACGGATGGTTTGTTGATAAATTACATAGGGTGATGGGAGATGGGGCAAGAACTCTTTTTTGGGAGGATGATTAGCTTGGAACCAGGAAACTTTCTTGTAGAGATCGGTGCTTGTATTCCAAAGCGGCTGACAAGGGAGTTTGGGTGTCGGATAAATGGAGAAATGTAGATGGCCGATGGTCGTTGTTGTTGAGTTGGGGTAGGGACTTAAGTAGAAGGGAGGCGGAATTGATGCGTAACATTGATCTTGAGCTTGATATTTATTTCCCGACCGGTGGAAATGATGTGTGGGTATGGACCGATCCGGGCAACG
>JAOWBN010222282.1:0-13137 GCA_028565015.1 Pinguicula moranensis | reverse complement strand
TTCCATGAGAAGATAAAGTCTAAGCTCCTACCAAGGGGAGATGGTCCTTTCCAAGTGCTTCAGCACATCAATGATAATGCTTACAAGCTCAAGCTACCCGGTGAGTATAATGTGAGCACAACATTCAATGTTTCTGATTTATCTCCGTTTGATATATGAACAAATTTGAGGACAAATATTTTTTCAAGAAGGAGGGAATAATGAGGTCCATGCCACACAACCTTCAGCTGGACAAGCCACTAGAGAACCGATGGACCCCTTGAAGCTACACAAAGGCCATATTGCTCGGGCTAGGCTAAAGAAGCTTAAGGATGGCCTTGCATTGCTCTAATAATCTATATGGGACAATGCTTCTATGGAGCCACTTCAAGGAGCCCTTCAACATCAACAAGTCCAATTTCTTTCCCTAATTAAGACACAAGATGAAGCCCACTTCGGCGAAGGTACACTTGGGGAACTACCCACGACCCATGTCTTGCATGTGAATGCAAGTCAAATGAAGGGATAAGAAGTCCACCTAGGCTCTAATCCTCCACAAATGCACGGACAACATAATGTCATGGCAAGGTGGAGTCAAAGGCGTGTGATTCGAATGGGTGGGTCAAAACGCGTAAAGATGGAAGTGCGTAGAAGAGGTACAAGCAACAAGGATGGTCAAGGGTGAAGTGTTATGTACGTGAACCAAGAATGAAGGACATGCTCCACTGGTTGGTCCAATAGATGAAGCACTTGAATCATCACTCCCTCATCAATTCGGTCAAGGGACTAATTAATCACCTAGGGTTCGAATAGGGGTCTACAAAAGGGCTTATCTAAGGCTTGTTTCGGGTTTTATTGTGAGACATTTGGGATTATTTCATCTAGTCTCTTCAAAACTTTTTTTTAAAATAATCTAAAGCTTGTTTCGGGTTTTAGTGGCGTTTACATTTCGAAACACACAGAGACTTAGTTCTTACCTCAATTATAGGTAAAGGGTTAAGGACTCAACAACGTTTAATCATAGATCCTAAACTTGATTCATCATTTCATTCATGGGTTTGATCACAAGTTGATTAAGTTCACATCAGTGCTGGTCTAATCTCAAAACATGAACCAATATCTAAGGTAGAAAAATTCCTCTCCTTTTTCTCTAATCATTTGGTCGCTGTCCCTTTAGCATCAAGGAAGTTGAAAATCCTCTTATTTTACTCGTCTAAGATTGTGGCTAGGGGTATTTTATGATATTTATAATGAGATATTAGGTTAAGATTAAGATTAATTTTTCTCCAACGTAGGCCACTTACTTAAATAAAGAACTCTTAACCAAATAGGAATCTCTAATTAAATTATATTTAATTAAGTCTAATGAAACTTTAATTAGAATCCATGTAATAATTTCATGGACGCTTTTACTAACAACTTAATCATAGGCCCAAATTAAACTCTCTAATTCATGAAAAAGTACTCTTAGATTATTGGACTTAATGGGGACTAGGTGGGGGCCGCATGACCCCTAATCGGGCTAATCGATCCCGATGGCCTCGACGAAATGGGTGTGCACTTCCCAATGCCTGTGCTCATCTGTGGACGAGCTCAGCATGTACCATGAGCACGGTCAATGATGCGCACATGACTCATGGACAAGTGTTGTGCGTGGGTCCAACACATTGTACCATACTATGCTCCCTCACACACTCGCCTGTGCGCCATAGTGCACTCATTTTTACTTATGGCGTACTACCCTGCGCATGCGCATTACTCTAGTAAGGAGTTAGTTTCACACCAATTTATCGATTTCTTTTTTACTCCTTTGGCTTGTTTTTTAAGTATTTTTCTTGTTTTTTTTATTTGTTTCTCTTTGTAGTGTCTTTAGGTATCTGGTCGATTGGTGCGAAAAGTGTTCAAAAGAGAGAGAAAGTTGTGCCAATTGGCTACATGAAGGTGATGTTGCAAACGTGCAACTTCACGTGATCGCGCATATCTCTAAGTGTAGAGGTTCAAATTTGGTTATAAAAATTTCTTTGGAAAGAAGACTTCAAGGCTTCAAGCAATGTATCACACACCTCCTAGTTTGTTCCATAGAAGTACCCGTATTTTCCCAATGTCAGAGCCAACGTCGACAAGTCAAGAAGAAGCATACCATATAGCGGCCGCCGGCCTGATGACTCTGGGCGCATGTGTATGATCTTTAGAATTTGGCAAAGAACATTTTAGATAGTTGCCAAACAAAATAGGTACGCGCCCAACACTTCCATGAAACCGAGAAGCTTTTCAACATGCAACCCAAACAAAGCAGGTGCCCGCCTCAGACCATCCAAAGCAATACTTCATCATTTCATGTGCCCGCCTTCCATCAGGAGTTGTTTGAGATCAATTTGTATGACACCTGCCTAAATTCATTCAAGAACCATTCGAGGGAGAAACTCCAATTTTTGTAAATACTCTCCTCCCCTATTTTAAGTATCATTCTCTACGCACTTTCATTAGAGCAATTTCTCTTTTAGCTATTTCTCCCTTGGGAGCTTCTCTCTCTACGGATTTGCATTCAATTTAAGTTCATTAAGTACAACTGAAGAATAGTGAGGATATCTTTCACGACATTGGTGTCTACTCAATTGGGTTGGGACATTTTCTTTAACTTGGTAGACACATTTGTAAGGGAGGTGAACTTTGTGTATTTTAGCTTTCAATCAATGTTTATGGACTTTGTAATAATTTATTTTATGGCATTACCGATGATCATAAGTAGCTAAACTTATTGTATTGTTTTTTAGTGGAGTTTGTCTTAATCATATTTTGATTTGATGTTGATCTATATTGAAGAGAAGTTGGGATGAGATTGTAATTGTTGTCCTTACTTAATATCTATTGTAATATTTTGTTAGCTTGATAGCCAACATAGGAAAACTTAGATATTTTAGGGAACTTGGAGGGTTGGTGGGCCAATAATTGTCTCTAAGTAAACCTACACAATTAGGTATCTAAGTTAATAATGGTTAGGTAGGCTCTTAAGTTCCGGACCATAGGCTAGTACTCATAACTCGAGGGATTCTCGTGCATGAAACGGACCCTCTCATACAAGTGAGTGCTAGAAATTTTGGGATTCCCGTGCATCAAATGAGCCCCTAGCCTTAGGGAATGAACCACTAATCACCAACTAGTGTGCATCCAATGGATCCTATACACTTGCATGTTTAGAACACCACATCGGAGCATGATTTAGGCGAACAAAGCTTGAATACACATACGCGCTTCTTCTTCAATTTTATGTATATCACTTGTTATTGTTTGCTTGATTAATTTAAATGTTTGTTTATAGCTTAAATTATGATCTCAACTTGAACCAATCTTTACTCACTTTCATCTTGTAATTCTTTTTTAGGTAAGAATAGGTTTATACAACTTAGTTTAAATCACTTCTATTCCTTAAGAGATTTTACCCCATGGTGACTCACCAGTTCTACACTGGTTGTATACTTGTAGGTATTACAACAATAGGCTTAAATACAATATTTGCCTAACAACTAGCGTGGTCTATGCGTGGCACAATACCGCACTCTTTTTTATGTGTTGCTATTGCCAAATGGGCATTGGCGTGCAATACTCACGCACATGATGCACATATCATGCACGCAATGCCATGCCGTGGGCACGACTTGGTGGCTGCATGATGTGGCGCGTACACTCACCCAATCGTGCATCACTCATGCCCGCACACCGTCCAAGCATGTGGCATGATGTATGTGCGACCATGCAAAACTCCTCTGTAAGATCTCTTATAGCTATAGTACGTGCTTGATGCAATATACGTGCAGAAGCATAAACATAAATGTGTGTTAAGCATGCATAAAAAAATTTCAGTGATCTTTTGACTATGGATCTTTGCTAATTTACATAACATAATGTTACAAGGGAGAAGGAACCTTTATACCTCTTGTAGAATCACTAATCCGTGCAAGAAAGCAACTTCAGTTTATGTGTCCACATTCTAGAGTAGTCTATACCACCACTTCTCTTGAGGTTTATACACCGTAAGCGTATAACTTACAAACGGATAAATAAGTGCTAGCTCCACACTTCAAAGTCTTAGAAAAGAGAAGAAAACTCGTTCAAGTTTTAGCCCCCCAAAATCCAAGTCCTTCTCGGGTAGAGAATGAAACAATGATGCGGAACTTCTCAACAATTCTATCAGGGCATTAAAGTTCGGACACCCTCTATATTTGTGATAAGATTAAGGAAATAATAGAGGTATTCATGAGTCTATGGTGTAGACATATGTCTTGGCTAGTAGATAACATTTAATCATAGCTTTATGTGTTTCAACAATTGCCACTTCATGCTTATGTGTCATGTTGTTGTAAAATCTTTCTACATGAGGTTTCTAAGCACATCTATGCAGATGAAGTCGTACATAAAATGTATATCCACAACCCTATAATTTCATACAAGTCATTGAAGTTTTAAAAACTTCAATTTGACCTCTATATTTTACCTTAATCACACTTTGACCCTCACGAAAATGATGTTAACATCTGTGACCCTATAAGTTATTAATAACTTGGTAAAGGACATAGAATTAACATGACCAAGTTATTTTTAATGATTTAAACACTTTTAATTCATTTTTCATTAATTCCAACCAATAGATTATGAGTGACCTCTAGCAAAATATCATGACCCCGAAGCATTCAGAATAGTCATAGAAGGAGACTATCATTTCAAGATTAGTTATCGTGTAATTAATATCATTTTACCAATAACATATTTCTAATATCATATTTGAGGCTATTTGTCTCCCTCATTTATAAACGTAAGATTTTTTGTACAGAAAGTCAGGATCATTAAGTTCTAATTAGAAACTCTTTCTAATTAAACTTGTGCTTTGCAAAGGCTAATATGATATTTTACAAGTGGCGATAGAAATATATTCTTCTAATTTTTTAGGAGCGGTGAATCCTTTATTGATCATTCATAATCTTTTCAGACTTGAAACCATTCCTAAGACTACGCATTGTTACCCATTTACGGTATAAGTCCAACTAGAATCAAATAGTAGCATTCATACTCCAGATCTCTATATTGTGATCTAAAGTCTAAAGATCACTTATACCCACTATTTTTTATAGTACTATCCGTTGACAATATGATGATCTCTATGCCGGGAATGTATTTGTCAACTACAAACATCCATGTTTCTAGCTTAAGTGTCACTACACTATAGTTTATGATATCAACTATTTCCTCCAAAAGGAATTGGTTGAGAACATGCTAACCTGTCTGTATTAGTCATGTCTTATCTTACTAATACTATTGTTAAGGACATTTAGTATTGATAACTTTAATTAGAGTGGTCCCATCTACACAATTGTTTGTGATACACCTAAGTTATCAACGTTGGGATTTACTATTTTACATCTTACAAATAAACAAGTAGTGAATATTGCTACAATCATATATACAACGTTAAAGTATTAATACATAAGTCTAAGGTGATTAGCCTTAGGATATAACACTAGCATCGTCACATGATGCACACATTTTGGCATATCTTCTGTTTTCTCAAAACGATCATCTTCTTTTTCTATCGTTTCATAAGCTTTTCATTATTTGGGGTCATTTCTTTTGATTACAAACAAAGTACTACACCCTTTGTAGGCTAAGTTGAGTCTGATGGACTCTTGGAGTGTGCTCCAAACAGGTTGATCATCGCACATCAATTGTTTTGTCGAGTCACTAATTATTTAACTTTGTGAACACAACACTATAAATACGAGGCTGAACTCTAATACTATATGGACTTTCTTACTTGAACATTACTTTAGGAACATCCATTGATATAATCATTGTGTATCTTCTATCCTTTCACTCAGGGATCACAAATAGGTTTTGGTCAATGGTCCTTTAACCCACCTAGCACGAGTATCATTTATTTTCTAATGAATAAATTAATCTAGCGAATTTTAATTTGCGGATGAGCACTCTCATTAAGTACTGAATAAAACCCTCATGGGAACCATGATTCAATTCTTTGTGGTTTTCATAGTTTTTGGGTTATTTTTCATACAATTCATCCCTCATTTATATTGAACTGTTTGTTTCAGGATTCATCTGTAGTGCCTTACTGATCGTGTTTCTTGTCTGATTTGCATCCATTAGTAGCTCTTTGCATCTTAGTTCTCATTGCACTTAAATTGAAATTCGAAAGGACAAATAGTGGTAACAGCGAGTAAACTCATCCCCTCGCTATATTCTAAGCCTTTTTATAAGAAAAATTGGGAAGAGTGAATTTGGGGGTTACATCTTGAGAGTGAGCTCTTACTAAATCTTTTTTTCTAGTGCTTGTTTGATTTTTTATGGTGCAGATGCTAGTAATGACAAAAGGAAAGATGATGGTAGTTTGACATCCACAGGAATGGATAATCCTGTGATCAACTTGAAGACCATTTTCACAGAGATACTAGTTGGGTTGCCCGCACCAAGGGCTGCATTCCCTGACCTCCTCATTAGAGACTGGAAGAGCGATCCCCCTGTCAGCAGGGACGTAAACGTACGTGAGGTGGATGAAGAGGATATCCGTGTTAATATTTTGAGGGCAGATTGAGGATCGAGATTCATTGAAAAATATCAAGCAGACCATCCCAAAATTTTGTAGAAAGCTTGATCCTAAAGCATTTTTGGGTTGACAGGAAAGAATGGAGCACATCTTTGAGCTCCATAACTTCTCAGAAAGTATCATGGTAAAATGGAATATCTCTCAATTTAAAGATGACACTTCTACTTGGTGGAAATATTTTAAGTAGAATAGGGATAGAGATATGGAGGCACCGATTGAAATGGAGGGCCCTTACGACTCATATGAGGAAAGCTTATGTTCCTGATTCCTATGTTCATCGGTTGAAAGATCAATTGATAGATCTATGCCAAGGTAATCGTTCAATTATTGAGTAGTATCATGAGAGACTATCATTGAAATTGAAAGCAGGAGTAAAAGAAGATGTTCAGTCAGCAAAAGCTAGATTCATATATGGCCTCAATCAGAATATTCGGCGCCCAATTGGATACGTTGACCTTTCACTGTCATGGTATAGAGGAATTATTGTCCTATGCAGAGATGATTGAACGACACTTTCGAGAACCAGCTGCTAATTGTATCAAATCCATTATTTCTACGAAAGGAGTGAACTAATAGCCTAAAGAGGATCCTTCAGAATCTGATCAGAAGGTGACCGATGGGGGAGATGTATATATTGAGGATGAGATTGAGAAGAGCGATCCAAGCGCCCTTAGCCTAGTCGTGACTGACGAGATTTTGAAGACAAAGTTGTCATATTCAAGAAGAGAGGAAGTTGTATAAGAAGATGTTTAATTTCCTATTGAGAAACCAGAAGAAGATTTGAGTTCTCCAACTGACATTGTGATAGTTCCTATAACTGATTCTTTTACTTGAGGAAAGCAAGGGAAAGATTCTAAGTTCTATTTTCCGAGCAGAGCCATCCAAATTAGATCACCTTGTTCGTTTTGTACCAAGATCCGCAACAGGCTTGAATGCAGTTCCTTCACGATGGGATTGTACTGGAACCTTTCATGAAACATCTGACCTTGATAGTACATGAGAGGTCGTTGTGAGTTTGATTTTTGGTTCAGATTTGGAGTAAGATAATTTTTGAAGATGAACCACTTTTCAGGTTTGTAATGAATTTGTGTCCTGTTTTGAGCATTATTTATGTGGGTGGTCCTTATGATTTATGATTGATACGATCTTCAATAGAAATTTTGATATTATTACCAGATTATGCAGAGTATTCTAATTCATATGAAGATTTGGATTAGAGGAAGAATCCTTCCCGGGCGGGAGGGAATGATGTGATTGTTGGAGGCGCGAGGCGAATTTGGATTTTTGCATGGTTTAAAATAATTGAACCCTACAATGTAAATTACAGCAAAGCGCAGTTTCGTGATTTCTTCCAATCAAAGATACAAATGTGGTCGAATCTATCTGAAAATTCAACTGGAGTCAGAGGACTCATTGGGCATGTTTTTGTTCAAAGGAAATTCTATTTGAACGGCCGGATCGTGTGATATAAATTTTGTAACATACTGCTTTTGTTCACTGACGATCTATTATTTGCCGCATTGCGCAATCTCGAGTTTAATGGTGATTGGTGGTCTAAAAGTTTTCGATCGAGTGGAAATTGTATCCAGTGATAGAGAACTTCTCAAGCCATATGCTGATAAAAGGAGATCAAATTCTTATGGTCCGATGGTGATTCCTTATTTTTAGAATATACTGTTTTCAAACTGAAAGTTTGCACGTGACTTATGGAGACCAAATCAAGATATCATGTGTTCCACATGTGGGAGACCATGACCCCTTGTAGAAGCTGTCAAGAAGAATGGTCAATTTCCTTATTATGTATTTTAATTAAATTAGTCCATTAATTTGTTAGAATTTTGAATTTTTATGTAATTAGGAAATTCCTAATTTTTAGCAACTAAGTTAGGATGGACTTCTTACTTAGGTAAAGTCCAATTTTAATAGAATTTAAATCAGGTAGGGCTCAAATAAAGTCTAGGGATAAGAATCCTAGGCCCATTAAAATTGTAGCATATTTAAAGGTAGATTTCACCCTTTTCAGAAAAGATTTTTGACGTTAATTTTATTATAAGTTTTGAGAGAGGTCTCTTTATTTATTGAATTCCTATCTAAAGAGAATTAGGTTGCATGCATCTTAGCATGCATGTAAAGGTTGGTTCTATGATACTCATATTTATCATAGAGTAGATCATCGGGTTGGCGTTTGATTGAACCTCTCGTTTAAATTCATTTCTAGTGTAGTAGTTGGTTAGGGGTTGATGTTACATGTTTGATTGAGTTTCTACGATATAATACGCTTTTTTCATCTCCGTTTCTTTCAATTATACATTCTGAATTTTTATCCAGTTTTAGTTTCGGTCGTGTTATCCGTGTATCCTTGTGCAAAAATAAGTTTCCAATTTCACGTTTTTGTTCTCTGAACAAAAATTCACATAAGAGGGCCTACTAGAATCCAGACTGAGTTAGAATACATAGATTATGCTTGGTTCATGGCATCTTGTCATTTCTTCTTATCATGGTCATCCATTGTACTTCTAAAGTTCAATGGATCCTTTCTTCGTCTTGGTTAGCATTTTGTGCTTCACCAAGTAGCCCATAGCATCCAGGCTGTCTCACAACCCTCCACTATGATGAAAAGGTACCTAAATGGATGTGTTTTCCTTTTTCTGATTCTCATTAAGGGCCAGTTCATGATTGAGCTCAATCTCATATGACTCAAGTTGTTCGAGTAACAGTCTACTTCGAGGCCTATGATCAAGTGCCACTTCGCATTTCTAATTCCTCTTGGATATCTCAGAAGCAACTCTTGACTGTCTAATATTCCTTGATTTTTTTTGAGCAATATCAATCCGTTATATAGGTTTTAACTTTTGAGAGGCCTACACACATATCTATGCACTTTAAAGTTTCTTTGCTTAATAAATGTTATTCAATGACTATCTAACTCTTAGAACAATAATCTCATTCTTTCTAGTCATTAGATTCTTGGCCCATTCATAATGTGGTTCAATTCTATGTGCCAAAGTACTTAGCTTAGGGTACTTTGCACTTATGGACGTGGGATATGTGTTCAAAAGACTAGAAATGTAGACGAAATGTAAGCACCAAAGATATGTCTCTTAGTCATCTTCCACAATATTTTTCCTCTTCGGTGTTCGTGCAGTATTTGGAAAGCTCACTCAACAAAAATTGGTGACCATCAAAGACTAAGCCTAAGTTGTTGTTACTCTTACAAGACAAATAGTTCTCCCCAGTTAATTTATCCATAGATAACTTTGAGAGAATAGGTTGACATCGTACTAAATTTGATTTAATATATACAAAATGCATAAGCGTTAAACTAAAATATCAAAATATATAATTAAGGTGTGCTCATGAAGATGTAATGCATGATGCAAGTGCAATATAATACGAGTCACGAACAGATGACTTTAACCATGAACCAAGTGTGCCATTGGGGTCAATCAAATAGTCCACTAATCAAACGGAGACAATTTTGGATTGGTTCAAGTCTCAAATCAACACATGCATCTTAAACATTCTTATGTTTTCAACATACATCAATCACTGTGATTTTAGTCAAGACTAGGGCAAAAATTTAGCCTAGACCTTATGAATGTATCCTACTATTTCATATACTAAGACTTTCTCTTGAAATTGCCACCAAAGGATCAGTGTAATCTAAGATTCATCTTTGGCTCCTATCCTAAAAAAAATCAATCTTGGTATTGCCCTAAGAGGTAGACACCATTCGTTGGGTATACACCACAGTCGGTGACTCAAGGTGCTCCTTTGGGATCATAGTGTTAACCAATAGTAGAAACAATGGGACAAATTACCATAAGGTCAACTCCCACTCATTATTCTACAATGCATCATTTTAGAGACTTAAAACTCTTAATTCTCCCATTTCCCATAGTTCAAGTTTCATGAAAATTTTAAACCTTGTGAGAATTATCCAAGGCCTAAGTCTTAGATTCAAATGCGACATTCCTGAGTCCAACTCTTAAACTTAAAGTCACATTATGTATAGATCTTTGCTTAAGTAGAAATCTCTATTTCTAATTATTTAAAGCTACCCAAAATAAACTCTTTATTACTAACTTTAAATAAATAAATAGATGTTAATGTCCAACCTAAACTCATTATGAGTCAAGTTATGCATTTTTTCATTCATCTATAGCTTATTTTAAGTTAACTAAATGAATGCACATGAATACATACATACGAGCCTGAGTTAATGGGTTTACTATATCTACATAACATGTAATCATATTTTCACAATTCAATATCACAAAATGAAAGCTAGTAAATATGGTGAGGATGTGTGTTAGGTTCCCCTAGGTAAGGCCCAAAAAAAAAAAGAATCTACTCTATTACGATTAGTAGTCTTGATTCTTCATGGGCATCCTTTTGGATATCTCTGCATCATTCTCGGGCTTAATCTCCACGAAGAAGGTATAAAATTAGGTCAAATGATGACATATGGGATGAAGCGGGCCATCGAGCGGTGATATATCCCGGTAACTACCCAATCGCGTGCAAGCATGCATGCCTAGCATCGCACATTCGAAGTAGTGTGCGCTTGACGTTGCACAATTTTGGGCACATGACATGGGCACACCATTGCGCCTAGTACGATGTTCCTGTGCGCGCATGAGGTGGGGTAGAGGTCCGGCGTCTTCTTCTGGCCTGGTCCTTTGCTCCCCATCAATCTTGATCTCCTCTAATTAGAATCATTTCGAAATACAAGAAATGTGAGAAAATTGAAATTTTACAATATAATTTCCTAAGTCACACTTATGGGTTCACAATCATACTACTTTGGCTGAAATTAAAACTCTAGGAATCAACTAAATCACGGTTACATACTCACAATCCAAATACAATATCAAGGAAAATTAATTAGCTATCATCACAAAAGCAATTTGCCCACTAGCATATTAAATTTCAAGTAATGCATGCATGACACCAAAGTTAACCTGACTCTTATATCACTAGTTGGTTTTGGTACAAGATAGATAATAATCATATTAAAATTTAAATTACCTATTTATGCCCAATGATCTAATCCTAAATGCGGAAGATGCCTAAACTTGCCATAGATATAATCTATGGATGCTGGTGTTACATTAACTTTAACAATGTAAATAAAACATGTTTGTAATGTAATCATGTGAATAAACAAACTCCCACATGCAACATATAAATCCATATGCACGATGAACATAGATCTAAAAGGAAAAATCAGATTCGCTACCTTTATACATCTCCAAGTAATCCTCACAGATATTCACTTTCTTCTCATTTAACTCCAAAACCATCAAGGTTTCCAAACTATATCCAGGGACTATACTTCAAGAGGATGGATCTCTTTTGTACTCGTAAAATAAAATATAAGACACACACCCATGACTCTCTTTTACTTGTAAATCTAATCTCTACAAATGGCAAATATTTAAGGCAGAAGAAAAACTCTCTATTTTCTCTCAATCTTTGTTCTCGGCCGCCAAGATCTCCTTCTTTTCTAGATGGAACAATTTTTGTTGTGGTTAGATGTATGACCTTGTATTTATAATGGAGTATTAGGGTTTGAGTCCTACTTTAATTGTTCAACAAGTTTGAATGATTAATTAATTAATCAACTCCTTGACTAATTAATACTCTTGTCCTGATTAGGAGGATTCTTTCTCATTAAATCCAATTTCATTAATCCTTATTGATCTTTCAATTAAATGTAATTTAATTAAGTGTAATAAAATTTTAGTTATAATTTAATTATAATTCCATAGACTCTTTCATTAACAACTTAAAAATAGGCAAAAATTAAATTCGCACACGAGTGGGTTGAACTAAAAAGCCACTCATGTAAATTATTATATAGATATAATAATGAATATAATTTAATTAATTACTAAAATAATCTAAATAAATAATATAACAATTTAAGTAAATATAACTAATTAATATAATAATGAATAGAAAAAATTAACTAATATAAAATTTAAATAAATTAATATAATAATTTAAATAAATATAATTAATTAGTATAATAATTTTAGATAAACTTAAATTAATTAATATAATAATTTAAATAAATTTAATTAATTAATATAATAAGTAATTTAATTTAATTGAATATTAAATGAATTAAGCTTTTACTCGTAATTTGTTTTGACTTTTTTTAAATTTTACTGGTAAGAATACCAATTATGATTTTACTGGTAAGTTTTGCCTTTTTTTAAAAAAATTCAGTTTTTATAGTAACATCTGAACATCATTTTCTTCTATGAAGATTGTGAAATAAAGTATATAAAATAATTTTAATCGAGTTCATTTTAAATCTATATTGAAAAGTAAATAGCTCGATCTTTTGATGTTGATTTCATTTTAGGGTGAATTCGTGAGGATGTGAACATGTAGATGTCAACTAAAGTGAGATCAAACCACTACATGATACTTTATGAATATTTTGTAGATGTATTTTTTTTTAGAATCATTCACATGAAAGAAGGGTTGCCATTTTTATGATGTATTGTAATGCAATTTTATAGTTATGAGAG
>JAOWBN010222271.1:0-13137 GCA_028565015.1 Pinguicula moranensis | reverse complement strand
GAAGCACTTTGCAGTTGATATATCTGCTTCAACTTTAGTCCATAGGGAAGGGGGTTTACAAAAGCTGGCCATCTATGTCATGAATTAAAAGTGAATTAGGACACAGTTGCTTGCTGGAAACTCCTTTCACAATTCAGGAGAATAAAAAGCAGGGAGCAAGAAGAGGAAGGTAGGGTAATTTTTATGTTAAGAATCTTCCATTAAAAGCTTGGCTGCCCAATTATTTATGACAACCACCAGTTTTAAGTTTAAGATCCTTGCATCTGATCCTATCCACAAGTGACATACTTGTGCATTAGGAAACCAAGCTGTGAATGGGAAAGTGGAAAAGGATAATAAAATGAAATGATTTAAAGTTAAAAGGATTCAACCATACATGAATGCACATTCTTAATTCACCGATCCTCGAAAAGGTTTTATAGTACAGCTGCTATCGGATTGGAAAGCAAAGGATTTGTTCAAATTCTCAATACCTTGGGCTGTGAAGACCCAGAAGACGGTGGTTTTGAACTGAACAATGATGGATAGTTCATTCCTCCAAAGTGGGAGGATATTGATGTCTCAACTGATCCAGCTGAATCTGGGGACGAAGAACCAGATGATCTGGCATCATAATCCTGCCCAAACCGAAAGATACTCAAACAGAAGTTCTTAACAAGAAGATATTGAAAAGTCCAAGGCCATCAATCCGATCATGATTCTCACCCCCATTTCCCTTGTTTCCAAGAGAGTCTTTGCCCACATATCATCGTAACTCATAGAAGGTCTCGAGATAATGTTCTCTTCTTCAACATCAGGAGCATCAGTCCCTGCGCCTGCTAGAAATTCATTGACCTAAAGCAAGGACATGAAAAATTCAGAAAAGGAACAAAAAGTATCAAAAGATTTCAACTCTAAAGGGCGCCAAAAAAAATCCTTCACTGCCCACGCATAAAATTCATTCTTCCACAAATATCAGTAACAGCTTAATAAAAAGTAGAATAACATGTAGAATTTGCAGAAATAGAAGATACAAAACAGGAGATAATATCATATTTCTATGAATACGGTTTTCGAATGGCTTCTGTCTAGGAATATCCTCGTGCAAACCTTTTCCACGAGGCCACTAATATCCATAGTGCGGTAAGGTTTCCTTGAAACAAATGGCATAAGTCGAGGAATACCCTTTTGCAAGCAGTACAATTAAAGAAAACGAAAAAAATATGTTCATTCAAATGAAGAAAAAAGACAGAAATTCATTTATTTCAAAAGTGGAGTATCATTTTATCGAATTATAATGCCACAGATACCATCAGTCGATAACAATTTTAATAGAATATCCCCATCCATGAGTACACGAAACTATATCCTTCAATGGGATAGGCAAACATGGTGTTTCTGCATGCAAAGCTGCAGAAATTCATGACTTCAGTACGGTTTCAATGGAGCTAGTATCTTAATGTACTCCACAGACATTACTAACTTCTCCGGGACTACAATAATTTGTGAAGACATCAAGCAGGACACAAGAAGACTAGGACTTGCCGAAACCATTAACTGCACAAACACCTATTTCCCCGCTTATCTTAATAAATCATTGCCAAATAAAGATGGAAAGATAGCTATTCTTCAACAGATACAGCAAATATTTTGAAGAAAAAAATAGATTTTTTCGTCCCAAAACACATGTTCTTCCTCACCCGCATAACCTGCATGCAATAAGTTTACTTGAAAACAGATTACATTAATATTCAGTACACATTTGGTAAATGGGTACCTTCTGGGAGAGTATTTGCTTTAATTTCAAGGCAAACTGATATAGATATTTTAATCCAGTGAGGATTTTAGACTAATTGCTGCATTCTTACCCGGCTCATGGCAGGTGCACCATCATCACCCAGATTGGCAGCCCAAAAGTTAACAAGGTCGTCATCAAGTGCTTCTGGCTCAGCTGACATTTTTTTGGAACTTTCATAGATAAGATCAGGAAATTTCGTTTTTGAAGATTCATACATAAGGTCAGAAATCCCTGCTGCAACAGCAGGATCACTAAGGCCTGTTGATGCACTTATATTATGTTGAGTCCGATAGATGTCAATCAGTTTAGCGCTGTTGCATGTGTAGACCAAATAAAGCGAGAAACAGTGAGATTGAGTTCTCTTGAGCTGAAAACTTTTCTCAGCAATGCATATGGAAAAGTAAATCACAGCATTACCATCTCAAACTACAAGCATATTATTGGAAATCAACATACACAATTCACAAGATGTGTTTCATAATTCACTTATATACATAACGAAAAAAATGTCAATCATGGTGCACGTCTCCATCCACCCACCCACCGGTTAATTGCCTCATCAAGGAATGCAAACATTCCTATGGGGACATTGCAATCATATACACAAAATAATAAAAATGCCAGAACGTGCGCTGCTTATTTTTCTCCCTTGAATTTTCTCTAACTTTTGAATTTAAACTTTCACCGGGTATTCGCGACACCTCCCAAACCTTCGATTTGTCAGCTCGAATCGGGCTGGCAAATCCAGCAATGGAGTCGCCACCTTCACTGCAGCCGGCGACATCTCCGGCGAGTGGGGCCCAAGCCGTTCTGAACGGTTTGGGAGAGGAAATGGGGGTAAAGCAACATCGTTTGCTGCGTCGGGAGAGATGATCCTCCGGACAGAGGTCTCTGCCACGCTTACCCAGAGAGTGGAGCCGCAGGCATCGTCGGTTCTCTCGTATGCGGCGGTAGCTAGCCAGCAATCAGTATGCGCCGAGGTGGTCAGCGGCTGCCCGCAGCAGAAATCAGTAGATGCCCCTCCTTTGTAGACTCGACGCAAGGAAAAAACCCGTAGGTGGCAACTGCAAATATACGACGGGTGCCAGAGTTTCAACTTGGACTCCGGAAAATGTTCAAGCACAAAGGGTTGCCGGCTATCTCTTTCTCCGATGAGGGAGTGAAAATGATGACAGTGGAGTATCAACACTGTTTGGTTATGAAGTTTGTTCGCCGGAGGCTGACGATCGAAAATATCCGCAGAAGTGTACTGAAAACATGGGACTTGTCTACTCCTCCAACGGCGGATCTTACTGTGCTAGATCACCTCCATGTTCTTATTCAGTTCCAAAACGAAAGAAATCTGGTGCATAGCTGGACGAGAGGACGGATTTTGGAGGGTCGGGTGTTTAAATTGTTCTGATGGACTACGTCGTTCACCGTGACAAAAGAACCGACTTTGTCGCCGGCCTGGTGTCATTCTTCCGAATCTGCCGATTTATTTGTATCGCAGGGATGCTCTGAGTTATATTGTCTCGCTGCTCAGGAGATACCTAAGCATGGATAACATGACCCTTCTCCGTACTCGTAATGAGTATGCACGAATTTGCGTGGAAGTAGACTTCGCTAAGCCACCAGTGGACAAGGTTTGTAGTGAGGCAGGGAGAATTCGGACATCGGGTTCAGCGTGTGGTGTACAAGAAATGGGGCGACTACTGTGAGTCGTGCTTCTCCCAGGGGCATAAGACCTCTGAATGTTTCGACCGACAAAGAGTTCCGGGGGTTTCGGTGGCTCTAATGGGTCCTGGGGCTTCGGTGGAAGCGGTAGAAGAGAGGGGAGAGCTTGGAAAAGGAAAGAGGGGCAGGTCCGGGAATGGATAGAGGTAGTTAACAGAAAAGGTATGGCGGCTAAGACGCAAATCCCAGTCGCTACTGCGACGGCAAGGCTGAAAAAGGATTTGGGAAAGTTGAGTGAGCAAGGGCAAAGTTCCGGGCGAGATAGAACAAGAAGTCCAGAGCCACTATTGCCTCAAGAGAAGACAACTCCCATAGAGATCGCCGGGAAAGGAAACGAGAAAGTGTTGGAATTAACAGAAGGAAATTACTCAAATAGATTTCAGAAACTGGCTTCTGAGGATACTGTTTGTGAAGAAAGTAAGGAGCCTAAGGAGAGTCGAGGGTAGTCGGATTTTTCGGAGGTACAAAAAACAGAACAAACAAACGTACAGATGAAAACCGTGGCCCTGACTCCGGCGGATCTGATAGGCATTATTGATATACAAGCAAAAATTAAGGCTCAAAGAAAAATTCAGGGTAGAGAGGCAGCGGAAAAGTTTGCTCAGGAGTTGATTGCGCAGGAAAATATTGCTCAGGAGTGCTTCGAAAACTCAGGCGGAGGTGACTAAAATCCCGAAAGATAAGGAATTGGATATTTTGCTACAGGTTGAATCCGTTGACCTTGGGAAAATTGCAGGAAAATTCTGAGAGGATCGGCTGGATAGCGGAGAACAAAACCATCAATTGCTGGTAGCTCAAGTGGTGAGCAATCCACCCCACAACTTTGAGGTCCCAGGATTGATACCCTGGAAAAGCAATTCTCCATAATTTGGCCTATCAAAAAAATAAAAAACAAATCCAATAACAGAGCATCGGATAAACTCCGTATTTAGAGGTATGGGCGGCGGAAAAAGGAAGGGAAGAGACGTGATATTTAACAGAGAGAGATATTTGATTTCTCCAGAAATTGAGAGAACTGAGAAGGTAGATGATTTGGCAACAGACAATCTAGGGAAGCTGGGACTATTCAGATGAGGACAGAAGAATCGGTGAGCCAAAAAATGGACCAGCAGCGTGGCAGCCCAATTTCAAATAAGAAAGAGCTTCTGGGTCGAGTGAATAAGCTGGCTTCACAGTTATATGAGGCAGGAAATAACCAAGAAGACATGGCCCAAGAAAATATTCCCAGGCCGCTGTCTGTACAGGGAAGCCCGAAACATTTTTAAGTTTTAAATTCTAATCCTGTTTCAGTTTCAATTGCAGGTTTCATGATGCCCGGTTCATCACAGGGGTCGGGGATTAAGGAAGGGGGCTCCACAAAAGAAGTTGAAGTGCAGGATTCGGATACAGAGGAATGGGACCTTCTATCTGACCCGGAAACAGAAGGCGGTCCTCCTACTCCAGGGGCAAAGAAAGCCTTTGACTCGGATATGGAAATACTCAAAAGGAAGGTAGCAAATAAAGAAAAAAGATCTACTCGTTTATCAACCAGGTTGACAAGGTATTCTTCTAACTATGTGGTATAAATTTCTATGTTGGAATATTCGGGGGTTAGGAAAGCCTAGAAAAAAATTATGTGAAATGCTTAACTGCTTTAATATAGGTCTATTCGCGATAGCAGAACCCTTTCATCAAGTTAGTTATATGGCGAGGCTATCTAACCTCGTTAAATTCACCTTTTATACGTTGAATGATGGTGCTAGTGGGAAAATTTGGGTCTTTTGGAAGGAAGGAGACTTTGAATTAATTAGCTCTTGTGATCAAGCCATCACTGGATGGTATAAACAAGAAAGTGAGAGAGTTATGGTCTCTTTTGTATATGGCAGATGCGGTTCGCCTTCACGAAGGAGCTTATGGAGATACCTGGTGGGTATTAATTCAGGAAATTCGCACTGGGTTGTATTGGGGGATTTCAATATCATCCGATCAGATGCAGAGAAATGCAGGGGAGTTATACGGGCTGCAACGCCGATGAGAGAGTTAAATGAATGCATAAATTCATGCGATTTGGAGTTATATTCGGAAGGGCCGAAATTCTCGTGGTGTAATGGACAGGGTGGCACTGCAAGGATTTGAGCTAAACTACATAGAGTCATGGTATATAATGGATTCCTTGGCTGGAAAGGGGCGACTTCCTATAGACTCCTACCGAGGAAATCATCGGATTATAATCCGATGGTGGTGTCACTGGAGGATCCGAAGACGAGATATGGTATTGGACATTTTAAATTTCAGAACATGTGGACTAGAGCGGATTCCTTCTCGAATATAGAGAGAGAGCATAGGAATGATGTGAGCAATTCAGATCCCATGCTAAACTTGGGGGGTAAGTTCAAAAATATGTGTGTGTGCCTAAGGGAGTGGAACAAGCTTTCTTTTGGTCGTGTCGGATATAAGACTCAACAACTGGAGCAACGAATGGAAGAGATTGAGGATCAACTTCAAGAACAGTTCGACCTGCTCCTAGATAATGAACTGATGGCCACGAAATCAGAGTTAAGTGAATGGGAGGAACGAGAAAGAGTGAGATTGGCTCAGTTGGCAAAAAAGAGTTGGATACAAGAAGGGGCTAAGAATACGAGACTTTTCCATGCAGTGATTAATACTAAACGAAATAAGAACATCATCACTCGAATGAACCTCCCTGATGGAGCACGCTGGAAGGGGCGAAGGAGGTGCACGAGGAGGCGGTGTTTTTTTTCGAAGAAACCCTTAGGGGTACAGAGGGGGAGACGGAGATTAGGGATCTGAGTGGGTTATTTGTGGACAAGCTAAATCAGGAGGAGAATGACAGTATTGTCGTATCCCCTTGGGGGAGGAAATCAGAGAAGCCCTTAGACACAATTCCAGGTAATAGTGCTGATGGCTTTGGATCATAAATTTTCAAATCTACATGGGACATCACGGGACGGGATTTAGTGAGCGCTATACAAGGCTTTTTCGGGGGAGCAAGTTTCCCGAGAATCTTCAACTCGAACATCCTAGCCCTTATGGCTAAAGTAAAGAACCCACACAGTTTTGATAAATTCTGGTCGATCAGCTTGTGCTCAGTCATGTATAAGGTGGCGGCTAAGGTCTTGGTTGGAAGAATCTCCAAAGTAATAGGAAAAATGATCACTGAGGAGCAAGGAGCTTTTGTAAAAGGTAGGAGTATCTTTGATCATATCACATTAGCCCAAGAACTGACACAGAGTATCAATAACAAGAGGTTGGGTGACAACATTATGATCAAATTGGATATGTCAAAGGCCTATGACAAAGTACGATGGTCTTTTCTGGAGAAGGTACTAAAGGCTAAGGGCTTTAACTAGGAGGCGAAAGATATCCTTATGAGATGTGTGAAAAATCAATGGTTTTCGGTCCAAATGAATGGAACTTCCTTGGGTTTTTTCCCCTCTGGGCAGGGACTTATGCAGGGAGATCGTCTATTCCCCCATCTGTTCATCCTAATGCAGGATACTCTCTCTAGGCTGATATCGAGAGAAATGCAGAGAGGAAAAATTAAAAGCTTTAGCCTTCCTCTGGGGTCCCCTGTTATCTCCCACTTGATGTACACTGATATCTTATGTTTCTTGAGTGGGGAGAGGAGGTCACTACTGGCATTTATGAAGGTTCTAGAAGAGTATTACCGTTGGTCGGGTCAAAGAGTGAACAAAGAAAAGTCGGGGATGTTCATGTCCAATCAAATCAAGTGCAAGAAGAGGGATGTTGATTAGACTGACCGGTTTCAGAGTGGGTACATTCCCCTCAAGCTACTTGGGAGCCTCTCTATACAAAGGGAGGTTAAAGAGAGAAATACTGAAACCCTTAATGACTAAAATCACAAACAAGATAGCAGGATGGAAAGGAAAGTTGTTGTCCCAAGCGGGTAGAATAGCTGTGTAGAGGAATTACGCCGGAAGATTGGCAGATTTTCCATGGGAAGAGGTGGAAGGGAAGAAGAAACTACATTGGATAGAATGGAAAAGAATTTGCAAACCTACCAATAAAGGGGGATTAGGAATTAGGGACTTGAAGGAAGTACATAAAGCGATGGCTATGAAGATTTGTTACAAGATGATTACTGAAACCAATCACGTCCACTAGTATTCCCATGCATACTTAGGCCGTCATGAGACTCCCTCGATACTGTGTAGAGGAATTACGTCAGAAGATGGCAGATTTTCCATGGGAAGAGGTGCAAGGGGAGAAGAAACTACATTGGGTAGGATGGAAAAAGAATTTGCAAACCTACCAATAAATGGGGATTAGGAATTAGGGACTTGAAGAAAGTACAGAAAACGATGGCTATGAAGATTTGTTACAAGATGATTACTGATTCAAGTCTGTGGGCTAGGTTCTTCAGGGCAAAATATAATAAACGATATCATATTCTTATACGAGAAATTCGAAGTGAAGACTCTCAATTCTGGAAGTATGCGATGAGTATGCACGATGAAGTGATAGAAAATATATAGATTATTCAGAAAAGAAAACTCATGCTTTTGGTTTAACAAATGAATAGGCTAGGATCCACTGGCAGGGAGATATCCACACGTAATTCCCAATGACCGAAAAATTCAGGATTTTTGGTTAGGAAATCAATGGGATGTGGGTCAGCTAACAGAGGTCGTGGGTTAGGAAATCTGCGAGGAAATTCAGTCCCAGAAAATTCCCAGAAATCATGCAGCTCGGGGAGATGACATGTATATTTGGAAGCCGCATAAAAGAGGAGATTTCAGCTATGGAGGCAGTACGGGAAAGGGGGCCAATGCAGGAGGATCTCGAGAAGATTTGGAATAGCGCTCTTCCTCCGAAGGTGGCAATTTGCACCTGGAGGGCATGGACCAATTGCCTCCCCTGGATGAAAATGTTCGTAGACGAGGTGTCCAGCTGGGATCTACATGCGATTGTTGCGAGCATAGGAAACCTGAAAAAGAGGATCACATACTCGGGACGAGAGAGAGCCAATCCCGTTTGGAGAAAGGCAGAAACGGTACTAGGGATTCCACATCATAACTGGCAGACATGTAAAGGGAGGATACTTTTCTGGTTCGCATATGCGAAGAAGAATTCCATGACAGGTGTACTGGTGGGCATCACTCTGGCCATCATCACTTGGAGGCTATGGCTGAGCCGATGCAAAGCTCGGTTCAAAGGATTGATGTCATTAGCAGAGCAAATCTGGAGACAGGTACGCCTTTCTATTAGCGATATATTTAATTGTGATGTGTTTTGCAGGGTGTGGAAAGGTACTTGGTGGAGGACCTGCGCATTCAGGGTGTGAGACCTATCAAGAGGAAGAACATCATTGCGACATGGGAGCCTCCCCACGAGGCTGGATGAAGCTAAATTGTGATGGTAGTTGCTTGGGTAATCCAGGTTCATTAGGAGGAGGTGGTATCATCCGGGATGAGCTAGGAGGTCTTCAAGCTGCCTTTTCAAAATGTTTTGGTGGTGTGATAAATAATAGTGCGGAGTTTCGCGCGGTGATAGAAAGCCTAAGAATATGCCAAGAACAGGGCTGGAACCAAATCATGGTTGAATCTGACTCAATGCTGGTGATTCAATGGCTGAAACAGATCAGATGTGATGTCTAGTACCTATGGGATTATTGGAACGAGTTGAGCATGGTGGCAGCTGGATTTCATATGTGAGTCATGCATTAGTACAGGGAAGCAAATAGCATTGCGGAAGAACTAGCAAAAAAGGGAGTCGGGGAAGTGATCAAAGGATTTTTCAGAAGGCCCAACAGACGACTACCAATCAAGGAAGGATGAGAATGGAGAAATGCATATTGTCATATATCCGATGCAGATAAATCGTGTATACTGGGAGGAAGGGGTCTTCCCGAGCTTGTCCGCTTATAAGTCCCACTACTCAATCTCCATTGAGGGTGCCAAAGCAAAAAAAATTACTCAGATATATCTCCCCCAGCTCCGGATACTCGCATGCGAATGCAGGACTTAAGAATTTTCAATTTTGTTTGGCAGAGGGCCTATATTGACTATTGTATGTGGTTTTGACATTCACCCTGAGAATGTCGATTAATAATAATAAAGTAAGGTAGGAGATCGATAATGATGATATTGATCTGAATCGATACCTCCCTACTTTTTATGAACAAAAAATATATATATATGTATATATATATGCACAAAATAATCAATAGTCTACACTGACTATCAAAATGTCATATCAATCACATTCTTATATTATAAGAAAGGTTTGTAATAGCCTTGTCATTACTAGCGCCAAAACAATTGGCAATCTTTTGCATGACATCCCAGCCTTAGTTGAACAAACCTCAAACTATCAAAAGGCTACTGTTGAAAACAATGGAAAACATACTTTATTAATCAAGATTCCTTGAAATATATATAGTATCTAGATCTTTCAACTAAATCCCCAAACTATCCCTATAACTCTACTTCCTCTATAATTCTATTCGCATATATGTACCTAAATTAGATACAAATACCAACACTTCTTCTCAAGATGAGCGAAAGATATCGATTAAGCACATCTTGTCACATAGTTTAACCAAGTCTAGTGAACTAAAACCCTTGGTGAGACAATCAGTCAACTGCACCTCAGTAGTTAAATGTCCCAACTCTAGTAGTCCATTGTCCAGTTTCTCCTTGATGAAGAACACATAGTATCCAGAAGTGGACTTTCTGTAATCAAGCCCACCTTCCTCTACATTCAATTTTGACTTTTGATCAATAGGTGCAGTCACAGGCTTGCAACCCAAGATACATGTCTCCTTCCTCATGTACACTCTTAGCTCTCTTTGAGCCCGAGTCTCACTCTCATCATCCTGACTCGACACATCAGCTAACTCCTCATCAAAGGATCCAGTTTTTCAGCCCCCGGCTTAGTGCTAGACACTCTTCTTGCAGCCTCTCCGGCTCAGTGCTAGGCATCCCTTTCACTAGGCCACTCCTACAGTGCTAGACACCCTTCTCGCTGACCCCTCCGGCTCAGTGCTACACATCCCTCTTGCCGGCCCCGACTTAGTACTAGACACCCTTCTCGCTCAGTGCTTGATACCCTTCTCACTGGCCCTTGGCGAAGTGCTAGACATTTCCCCCTTTCCATTTTCTTCTTTTTTTTGATGTACTATAAGCCACTACGCGTCCCAGTCCCAAGAATCATGTTTGTTCCCTTCTTTCGAAAGATCACCTTTGGTTGTGGTTGCGGAGTAAGCAAAGTTAGACGAGGTGGATGCACCATCTCCAACCCATGTTGCCTTTTTCTTTCTTTGAAGCATCTCCAAGTATGCTCAATTCTCCTCCGAGCAGACAACAGTCAGCTCAGATTCTGCTTCCTTCTCATCTACCATTAGATTGGTCCGGTAACCTCCTTGTCCACACTACCTTTCTTGCCTCCACGGCCACGATCTCTACCTCCAGATTGTCCCTTTCCACCCGAATCTCTCCTTGATTAGCTTTGAACAAACCTACCTCAGGTGGCCTATCTCTCCGCAGTTGAAGCATCTGCGAGTCTCCGCCAAAGTTCTAGCTTGACCTATTCGTGAGCAACAGCGGAAGTAGTGGTTGTCGTCGAAGCACTCGCTCCCTGTATGAGCCCGACTAAGACTTTCAGGACCTCAGGATCGATCATCTCCAGTAGCTCCAATCCCTCACTTCCTCCCTCTCCAACCATCTTCACACGAATCCAAGTCTCAATAACAACCAACTCAACAACAAAACAATCCAAACATATACCTAATTAGATGCTCCAAATTTAGGCAAACACCATTGCTCCACAATAATACAATACCGAGGAAAAGACAATCACCAAAAAACAGGAATTCACTTCACCAGATGGGCGGATCACTTATGCCTATGCAAGAATTTAACAGGAGTATTAACAGGTGCTCTCTAGCGGACTTGAATCTCCAAGGGAAGAAGTATTCATGGTGTAATGGCCATTCGGGGAGGCACAAAACATGGGCCCTCCTGGACAGAGCTTTAGTCAATACAGCTTTCCTTCAGTGGCAGCCAAGATGTTACTATCAGCTGCTGGGTAGGAAAACCTCTGACCATTCTCCAATACTCCTGAAACGTAATGAACTGGGGCACACCTATGGGCCCAGAACTTTCAGGTTTCAGAATGTGGACCACCTCGGATTTATATGGCCCACTGGTAAAAGATGTCTGGACAGTAACCACTGGTACATCAGGTTTGCTAAAGCTGGGACAAAAACTCAAGAGGATGAGAACTGCGTTTAGGACATGGAACAAAGAAATCTTTGGTAGAACAAAGAATCACATCAAAGAATTAGAAGCTGAAGTTTACAGTCTGGAAATGGAATTGCAACTAAATCATGCAGATGACATGGAATCTGCCTACCAGAGGAAGAGGCTAGAGCTCAGTACCTGGGAGGCCAGAGAGCTAAGTCGACTAGAGCAGCTGATCAATAAAACCTGGATGAAGCAAGGTGACAGGAACTCAGCTTTATTCCACTCTACCCTTAAAGTTAGACAGAATAAAAACAGTATCTCACAGATGAGGTCACATGATGGCAGCCTGTAAGAAGGGCAACAAATGATCCATGAAGAGGCGGTTAAGCACTTTGAATCACTTTTGTCACAATCACCTAATGGTGAAACACCAAGGCAAGAGGAATTGGCAGAATTGTTTGTGTCCAAGCTGGCCGGGGGGGACAATATAGCATTACTACAACAGCCTACTGAGGTGGAGGTTAAAGATGCACTATGGTCCATTCCCAATGACAGTGCACCGGGGCCTGATGGCTTTGGGTCTAACTTCTTCAAGAGTACATGGACCATCCCAGGACAGGACCTAATTGAGGCAGTAAGGGATTTCTATTCGGGTGCATCACTACCCAGAATGTTTGCCTCAAACGCAATAGTTATGATTGCTAAAGTTGACCATCCGAACTCTCTTGATAAGTACAGACCAATCAGCCTTAGCTCTGTGGTGTACAAAGTCATAGCAAAGTTGTTGGTTACCAGACTGAAAGCACACATCCCCTTGCTTGTGAGGGAGGAACAGAGTGCCTTCATTTGGGGAAGAAGCATTTTTGAGAACACAACATTGGCACAAGAGATGGTACAATCACTCCACAAGAAGCAGAAAGGAGGCGATGTCATGGCTAAGCTTGACATGACCAAGGCTTTTGACAGAGTTAAGTGGGAATTTTTTGAAGAGGTGCTGAGGGCAAAAGGATTTTGTGAAGATCTGAGAGATCTCATAATGAGATGCATCAAAGGGCAATGGTTCTCTGTGCAACTCAATGGGATATCCTTGGGATTCTTCCAGTCAAGACAAGGCCTGAGACAGGGAGATCCACTCTCCCCTTATTTATTTATTCTTGTGCAGGATACTTTATCACAGATGCTCCACAAAGCTTTTCTTTATGGATTTATTTCTAGATATCATCATCCTATTGGAGCCCCATTGATTTCTCACTTGATGTATGCTGATGACATACTTATTTTTGCACGTGGGGATACAAAGTCGATGAGAAATCTTATCAGAGTTCTGGAACTATATTGCACTTGGTCAGGCCAGCTATTGTGCAAGGAAAAGTCAGCCCTATTCCTATCCAAGCACATAACCACCTCCAGAAGTCATCAGATTCAGCAAGTTACAGG
>JAOWBN010222260.1:0-13137 GCA_028565015.1 Pinguicula moranensis | reverse complement strand
CCTAATTCACACATCAATGCAGATCTTTTATGAGCTCGGTTTGTTCAACCTTAGTGAGTAATAGTGTAATACCTCACGACGTATTAATTGAAGTAATGTTTCGCCGTTAAGCTTCAAATTTATTAATGATTCAAGCAAATTATAAAAAGGTTTATGGAAATTTAACTAATTTCATTATGGGCCAAAATCTAAGCCTTATCTACGACCCAAATTTCGCTGATCCAACTCCTCAGGCCTAAGAATGGTTCATCTTCAAGTTCAACAGTAGTCTGTAAATGAAATGGTCGCCCCGAGCCCAATGATAAATTCAGATCTTAAAATATAACCCGACCCATTAGACCAAACCAATTATTATTTGATGTCCTTGGGGGTGCAGATCGGTATTCGATAATACTGTACTGAATCGAAAAATCAAATCGATTTCGAACCAAAATACCCAAAAACTAGTCATTTTCGAATACCGATTTTTTTTTTAAAAATTTGACCTATTTTATCGAATATCAATCGGTATTACTGAATAAACACTGGATAATGGATACCAAATACCGAATACCGAATAAGCACTAAACGATAACAATGATATTGTACTGATTAAGAATTGGTATAACATTTGAATACCAATATTGTTATCGAAATATCAAATTTAACCAATTATTCGATATAAAAATCGAATAGCGATCGATATTTTGAACCGCCCTAGATGTCCCCTTCTACTCGTTGTGTTTCATTATTATTTGATGTACCCCAAACCAATTAAGTTGTTTTGAAAGTGGTGAGATTGTGGAGAATCTATTAATGGGTTCAAGTACAACCAATAAACACAAGTGGCTGGTAGATGCACTTGGAACCCTATTTTCGAGGCACAGGCTGGTGATTGGCGACTTGGCGTGCTCTTGAAACCCTAAGCAACATTCAACAATTCACAGCTAGAAAGAATAGCTAGAAAGATATATAAATATTGTTTTGAATAGCCTCAAGTTTCAAGACAAGTTTCAGTCATTCTATATGCTTCTAGTTCCAATGTCAAAATAACCACACTAGGCAGGCATCAAATAGGAGCGTTGTATTTGATAAGAGGGCAAAATAGTTATTTCGCCTAGTTCGTGTGTTCGTGTGCCACAAAATTCATGCGCTATATCGGGCACTACGTGCTCTCGTTTAAGTTCAAAACCTAACCCCTAAATGTAGAATTAACAAATATCCACTATGAATGTATATATATTTAGTTTAGGGTATAAAGAAGAGTTAAGCATTGATAATTTGTTATGTTAATAATAAATTAGATCAAAATAATTTTATTATAAAATTACTTAAAATTAATACATCAAATAACGTATATTGTATCATAATAAAAATAATTTTTTTATATAATTATATGCGAAGATTGTATATTATATATATATATATATTAGTGCTATTAGCAAAGTTTAGTGCAATTTATTTTCCACTCTGATCTGCATTGCTGGTGCCGGTGTCTCCTCATGTTAGTGCTCTGATTCCAGTATTGTGCAACCGATTCACATCCGCACCAACTAGACGGATAGGGTTTACCATGGCCCTGCTCTGCTAATGTGTTTTGACCTTGTAAGAGTGTATTTTATTTGTAATAGAGTAAAGTTGATTTGTAATAATTTAAATTTAGTGCGTATATTTTATTTTATAATATTTCAAAATTTACTAGTACATTTACTATTTTGTCCTTATGTTAATTTTATTTCTATTTTATTTTAAACTAAACTCGATTTCTTCCTTCCCCACCCACGTGAATCTCGATTCTCGTGACTCACTCATCTATCACACAACCAGTTTGCATTTTATCCACAGCATCATTCCATTACTATTTTCACTTCAATTGCCAACCACCACGGCACCACCTCCTCTAACCTCTTCTTTAAATTCAACCTTCGATGGCTCTAACGAATCTTGCAAATTCTTCAAGGTTCAAAGAGTAGTTCTACTCTATATTTAGTAGACTGTAGACTCTCTCCCTCACTGGCTTAAGGTGAAGTTTGTTTCTGGTTTCAGTAAGATCTTTAAACATTCGTGCGACTCAACTATAAGATTTATGCATGTTGTCTCTACATTTTTAGTTCTCTCCTTTAACCCTGTTAGTAAAACTCATTTTTTTACCATTTTGTTTGTCATAGTGCTCTTGAGATGCCGGTTTGAAAGAGGATGCATGAAATTCCACTTAGAATTAATGAAGACGGCAGGTCCAAAGGTTACCATGAATGATGGAGTACTAGAGAGTGTTTAAATCTGAAGTAAAAAAATTTTAAACACTCATATTTTACAGTTATTTCCCCTCTTTCTTGTTTGGGCAGCCAACGGTGAATCAAAATGCTAAAATATTTGGTATAACCATAGTGGCTGAGTATAGTCGGTTTTTTTTGTTGCTTTTGTGTTTGTTAGTACCGTAATGTTGCACTATGGTTATTCCTAATATTTTACCATTTTGATTCATTGTTGGGTGTGCAAGATGGAGAGGAATTAACTGTAAAAAATATTGTTGTTTAGGGTTTTTTGCATGCAATTCAGCCAGGTTTTGTTAGTGTATTATTATTTTGTTGGTAATGGATTCTTGTACGTTTCATATGGATAATTATGTATTCTAGAGTGCATGTGGTTGCAATATTGTTTTATTTACTCGATTGTTGTAGAAAAAAAATGGGGGATGTTTTGGTTTGAATTTTAAATTATAAAAGAATATTTTATATTCAAATTAATAGAATCAATGTAGCAACATAAGTAAAAAGAATTATGAAAATCTTTTTATATTTTCACTTTTTGTTTATGTCTAGATATTAACGAGGAATGGTGGTGAGACATACAAGTTGAGTTGGTCGATTCTAGCTGCGCCATAATAATATTGAGAATATTATTAATCTAACTGGTTTTCTTTCAAAATAAAAAAAATAAAAAATAAAAAACTAAAAACTAAAAACTAAAATGTTCTGATATCCGAATAAACTATATTAAATTTTAATATTCTTGATAAAGATTCCTTAAATTGGGTTAATTGAATAAACGTTAGGGCAACAAGTTCAGTCGTTTCAGTTGTAGTTGTAACTTATTTATATAGCTAGGTAAAAATGAGGATTTAGCCCTGTTTTGTGCAGACTTCTTACAATTATAATTCAATTATAAGCACATTTTTTCAAAAAAAATTATTATAATTCAATTATAAGTATAAGAGGATTTGCGCAAAAACACCCCCTAATACATGTACCCTACAACGAAGTTTGAAAAATCTATTAGAGTGGAGTTAAAATTTAACGTAATTAAAAAAATTGAAATTTAATTAATCATCGTGTAATTAGAATTACATTTGATAAAAAAAAAGCAATTTTACCCAGTATATTCTTAATTAAGTTGGGGTCTGATGTATGCGGCTATACTCTTGTAATTATACAAAGAGGACGTTTCCATTTTTTGCAACCCAACGCGGGTATCGATCCTTGGACCTAACAATTGTGAGGTTTAGTGACTCACCACTTAAACCATCATAACTTGATTATATTTGATCCATTTTATTATAACCTGCCCTCAAGTATAAAATTGAAAAGATCACATGATTAAAAATTTAGAGATGCTTGGTGTTAGAAGAGAACTGATATACCAACGCAAGAAACACAAAAATTGATTATATCCATCCATTTATGTTGGGGTTCACCAACCCAAATTTATTACAATCGTCAATTTATGTGGGTCCCATCGTTTCTTATTATATCATTTCTCGTGTTGGTTCTCAAAAGGCTGAGTGAAACTGAAAGATGTGGAGGGACAAGGTAAAGATAATTTAGAAATATATGTTAATTATTATTTTGTTGAATATTTACATTGGGGTGTTGTAGCCTGTAGGTCTGTATTGATCTATTTGTCTTTCTCTCGGAATAAAGCATGTTGTGTCGCTCGGCTTCATCAATGAGGTATTAATGGGTGTTTTGCGCAAATTCTCTTATGCTTATAGTTGGATTATAAGAACTTTTTTTTAAAAAATGAAGAATTATTTTTTGACGGGAAGATGCTTATAATTGGATTATAATTTGTAGAAAGCTGCGCAAAACAGGGCATAAATCATGGAAGGACTATTAAATCAATGTTGTGTCGCATGGGTAAAATGACCATTTTATTTCGTATTGTGTCAATGTTCAACACGAGAGCAAAATAATTATTTTAACTCCATTCGTGTGATTCGTGCGCTAAATCTTTCGTGCGCTATATTGTTTCTGGACTATTACTAACAAAAAAATATCTCATTGGATTTTTTTTTGGATTGGGATGGGGGCGCCCCCCTTGCTCCTCCACCTGTAATATTAATATTGGAAGGAATATTGTTGTTAAGATTTTTAATAAAAAAATTGAAAAAAAAAAATTTAACAAGACCCCTAGCCATTGCTTAGGGGCGCCCCCCTATACCCTATCCTGATTTCACCCAATTCCCATTACCCTGCAGGCCTGCACTGTATATACAGTAAATAACAGAAACTGCAATTGGGATTCCGCATCCCAATGGCCAAAGTGCATTGATTGATGTCTCTAATATGGCTCGTACAATCCAATAGACAACAGTGTAGTGTAGTTGTCGGTATTGTGCATTTATTTATACGATACCATTTGGCAGAAGAAAACAACTAAGTGTAGTGTAGTTGTTGGTATTGTGCATTTATTTATACGATACTATTTGGCAGAAGAAAACATCATAATTTGACAAGGTTTGTATACACTAATAAAAAAATAATGTATAAGCAGCCAAGCTGAAACCTGGGTTATATATTTTGGAGAGAATATAAAATAATTGTTAGGAATTTAATTTTGGTCTCGGACCCTACCGACACCACACATTGGTATGATATTATTCGCTTTGGGCCGGAGCCCTCACAGTTTTGCCTTTGAGCTTTTACCCCCAAAAGGCATCATACCAAGTAATGTGGTGTCCCTATATTTATACCCATGAAATTCTCCATCCACAATCAATGTGGGACATTTTATTCTCAACAATATTAAATGTCAGCAATAGCCAATAACGTGAAAGACATAATTGATGGGCATTTTGCATTGCTGAAAATATCAAAAAATGCATAATGCATTTGTTGATGGAAAGTTGGCGGAATTAGCGGAATTCCGCTACCGTTACCGCTAAGGTAACGGAATAGTGATAATGGAATAAAGGATAGCGGTAACGGTAACGGAACCGAATCCTCCACCCGCTATCTTAACGGTAACGATAATGGATGAGGCCATTCCATTACCGCTATTACCGTTATTCACCTCTAATTTTTGATAGATCAAGGACACATATACTCTCGTATGGTGAAGTTTTGCAGGTCTGGTATCGTATACAAGACCTTTTAGTTTTACTGAATGTGCTTTACCACTTTTCAATGCAATAGTGTTGTTTTTTAGTTAATTTTACAGGCGAATGATTCATAGACCATATTTTTGGGTTTTAGGTGGTGATTTTGTTTTCCCCAGTAAATACGATATCAAGATGGCGGAATAGACATAAACCAAACCAAACAGTACAAAACAAATTTTGTGATTGATACACAAATTTGTGAAGTTGAGTTATAACGTAACTTGTAATCCATCACACAATTTCTTCCTCCTTTTTTTCTTCGATTTCCACTTGAAGCAACATATCCATTTGTCGAGTCGAGAGATCATTATGTGATTAAAATTTAAGACCCTTAAGAGGAATTGTTGACATGTCTCGATCCTCGTTAAGGAGACGTGTGCCTTGGGAACATAACATATAGACACAACACAAGTGGAGTTTGTCTGAATGTAGACCGACCCTTCATGAGATAAGTTTTCTGAGAATTTGTTTCCAATGATTGCCATCTATCTATCCATTGCTTGTAGTTTTGGACATGTATTCTGTGATCAAACCCCGCCATCCAAAGGCCACGAGGGACCATCGTTTTGGACCCAGCAACAGAAACTTGCCTCAACGAAACACTGAAAGAGTGCTTTGATAATCGGATTTATGACACATGACAGGGAATACGTGATTTGTTTTGTTGGGTTAAACATTTAGACAGAATGGTTTGGTTTTCCCATGAACGAACATGATACAAAAAATTCCAAATAAAGAAGTTTATTGGAAAAGTGATCTGTTCATAGTTATCCTTGTAACATGTACTCTTACAATTTAAAATAATCATATAAAAAACCCTGAACTTTAAATCAATCCCGAAGCACGTTTAGATTTTAAATGCGACCAATTTCTAAACCTTCTCCAGTCTCCAGTCTCCAGTCTCCCCTTCCGTGAAGTTCAGATTTCTAGGGTTCCAATTATTTTTCCTTTCATTTATGACGATTGTTTTCGTGGACGATCATTCATATCCTCCCACCAAGTTTTTTCCATGCCCATTTCAGTAGAACAATTCACCGAACAACAAATTTCAAACATTAAGAAAGATGGAGGAGGAGGAGGAGAATGAGATGGACATCCCAACAGAAGAAAGCTTCCGCCCGTGCATTGTTCTTTTGTAAGGGCTGTCGAGTGTATCTCATGACCCATGGCTCAATATTTTGGCATTCATTTCTACAATGAGGGTGTAGAAAGAAGAGAAGGGGGAGGAGGTTCGAAGATTGTTTGTATCAGGCCAAAAATCAGAACACTACACATGCTTAAACATTGTTTTAAAATCGTGATTATTTTATATTTTAGGGATATATTGTTACAAGGTAAAGTTATCATAAAATATTCGTATTAATTAGTTCACGGGGTAAATGGTTAAGAAGAATAGTTCATGGAGATAAAAGTATTACTAGCCTGTATATAAATATTTAATTCTGTATAATTGAAGTCTAGATACACATCTCCACCTAACATCGCCAATTGCGGCTGTGATTTTTGTTGTGTTGTCTGGAAAATTACGTCTTGTATTGTATCTCTGTTGGTGACCACCATGAAAGGAACTTGAGCTCTCTGTACTAAAACGACACTAGCAACCACACACATGACACCAACACACCAACACACCAACGATGAGATAAAAAATAGTGAAAGAAATGCCAATCTTTTCGGACCACTAGTATTAATTTTTCCAGCACAGACATCCATATGGAGTTGGAGCGCGAGAGAGATGTTTGTGATGGAAGATTTGGACCGGGTGGATGTGTTGAGAATATTCTAGTAGTGATAATTCAAGTAATCCACCTATCAAAAGCAAAATATTACCAGAGTTTGGATGTTGATATAAGGGGATTTAAATATCTTTACTGATAAAGATCACCATAGAGAAATAGACTCCTACTTTCTCTAATCTTCTAATCAAGTAATACTCCTGAAAAAAGAATAAGAGTTGTGATTTATATAGGATTTTACTGTAATTAAGATTTAGGTAACCCCTATATGTATAAATAAGCGTACACCTAGAGGTAGTATTCATTAGAGATCCACCAATCTTTGTTCTTTAATCAGTCTTGTTTCACCGAGGAGCTCATCCCGGAGGATTGAGATTATACAGAATGTTTGTATAATGTCTCTTCCCCGAGGATTGAGATTGTTAAGAATATATATATATAAGGTGAAGTTATCAGTCTTCTTTCACGGTATCAGAGCCATACTGCTAACGTAATTTGGTGATCCTAGTTAGTGGGTGGAGTCGTCATGCCAGAAATCCAACCAAAGAGCATTCCGGCATCGGAGGCTGCAACCAGATTGAAAAGGTCCAACTGTGACATCGACAATGATCTAATCAACTTCGACGAGTACACCAGAGAATTCGAGTTTGTTTCGTTGATAGCTTGCAACAATACGATGACGATGAGTGTCAGCCATTGGAGCAGCACTGATGATGTTATTTTATATGGATTTTGTACACAAGTAATTCTATGTGGATTTTAGGGATTTTGTTTTAAAAAATAATAATAATTTATATTGATCGAAGGTGCCTCCGTTCAAAAGTTGTTGTTGCCCTATTCCTTGTTATGTTCAAGAAGATTTCGTTGATGATCAAGGTACACCATGCCTTTCATTTTATTTTTCAAGGATTTTGAAGGATTTTCTACTGTTGTAAGATTTGATCAAATAGCTTGATCTATACTCATCCATTGTTCGATTATTTTGAGGGCATGTTCATGATTTAGTGATCTACAATTTTAACGGTTGGATCTGTCATAGCAGCTTTATACCTACCGATCTTTTCCACGAACAGTAGCTGATGGGATTTGTCGATCTTCTTTGGTTTATAGTCTTGATCAAAGTGATCTGATCAAGCACGACACTCATCCAAAGTGTTCTACTCAAAACATCCAAGAATTGAAGTGATTCAATTTTGCTGACCTGATTGGTTTATCCTAAAGCAAATTCGATCGAAGTGTATGATCAAATTCTACATTTTTTGTTAACCTGTTGTTGTGTTCAAGCGAATTCTAGTATATTGGTTCCTATCAAAACAACTTTGATCAAAGTGTTTTGATCAAGCACGACACTCGTTCAAAGTGTTATGTTCGAGACATCCAGGAGTTGAAGTAGTTCAGTTTTGGTGACCTGATTGGTTATTGCAAAAGCAAATTTAGTCTTGATCAAAGTATTCTGATCAAGCACGATGCATGTCCAAGGTGTTCTGTTTGAGACGTCCAATAGTTGAAGTGGTTCAGCTTTTCTAACCCGATTGGGTATTGCTAAAGCAAAGTGGTTTAGTTTTACTGACCTGATTAGTTATTGATAAAGCAAATTTAGTTTTGATCAAGCTTCGAGACGTCCAGGTGTTTAAGTGATTTTGTTTTGCTGATCCGATTGGTTATTGCTAAAACAAATTCGATCAAAGTGTATTGATCGAATTCTACTCTTCTTGTTCACCAATGTTGTTGTGTTCAAGCAAATTTTGGTACTTAGTACTTCCCCCTTTTATGATCTTCGAGACAAGATGACGGTTCAGTACCCTCCCATCAGCTTGAGAGAAGTTGATAGAGATCACCCTAAAGAAGTTCCCTAACGGCTCCTACTTTCTCTAATATTCTAATCAAGTAATACTCTTGAAAATAGAATAGTAGTTATTTATGTAAGATTCTAATGTAATTAAAATTTATGCAACCATTGTATCTATGAATAAACGCACACCTAGATCTAGCATTCATTGGAGATCCACTCATCTTTGGGTCTTCAATCAATCTTGTTTTACTTGGGAGCTCATCCCGGAGGATTCAGATTGTACAGAATGTTTGAATATATTTTTTCTCAGAAGATTGAGATTGCTCAGAAAATTTGTATAAGGTGAAGTTATCCGTTTTCTTTCATTTACTACCATCGAGTCAAAGACTAACCATTTTGATAGATAAAAATGTAATAGGTGAAACAAGAAAAAAACTCCACTAGAAAATGTGCATAAAGAATGCACCAAATATTTACAACACCCATTGCAATACATGAGTGGATCTTCAATGGTCACACCACAAGATTTTGATATGTTATATAGAAACAATGTTTCACAGATAATAGCGACAGCTAAGGGCCTATCAACACTAGACTACAGATAATTAGAAGGAGGGAGGGATTATCTCTAATAATACAATAGATAAATCATGTGAAGACTTATCTTCCTTGATCGCTATCAAGTTCTCTCAAGCTGATGGGAGGGGTGCAAACCGCCAACTTGTCTCTAAGATCAAGAAAGCGTGACGAACCAATGCCATTTGGAAAGATATCAACAACTTGAACTTGAGTAGATAGGTACCACAGTTGAATGTATTGTGTACCTTTTCACAAATAAAGTGTTAGTCCACTTTAATATGTTTTGTAAGTGCATGAAACACAGGATTGGATGCCAATGACATAGCTCAAACATTGTCACACCATAGTGTAGGTTGATTGAGTAAGGAAACATACAACTTTCATGTCAGCATGTGCATCCAATACAAATCTGTTGTGGCATCAGCCATGGTTCAATACTCCCCCTCTCTATTAGATCTAGCTATAATAGTCTGCTTCTTCGCAGTCTTGGAGATCAAATTCTAACCAAGGAGCATATCATAGTCAAAGGTGGATCTACGATCAAGTTGATCCACTGACCAATCAACATCATTATAGCTCTCAAGTTACATATTACCTTTAGGGCCAGTTTGGTAGCAAGCTAAATAAGTGATAATAGGAGGAATCTTGCAACTATACACATGTATAGCTTGTTTGGTACCACATTTTTTTTGGGTTACGGGATTATAATCCTGCAACCCATTAGCGTAGCCGTATTCCTCCATATTTCCAATCCAAACAACTATGTCTGGATTGAAAAGTGGTCACGTAATCCTATCTTACGTCTTTAGATTTGGCTCTTATTTGCTCAGATATTTATGGCAAAATGCCATCCCTTATATATTTCCAACCATCGACGAAATAACTTCTTTGATTCTCTCCCCGCCGCTTCATTTCCTCTCAAGGGTTTTAGAAGTCGTCATTCATCTTTTGCCGCATCATCTCTTCTCCGGAAGGTCAGAACTCGTCTTCTGTATTCTACCATTTTATTTCTTCTCCCACTATTGAGAACTTGTCTTCCGTCTTCTAGAAATCGTTCTTGCAGGCTCATCTTTCCGTTTGTAGTGCCATGGTCGCGAATATAGAAAAGGTAACCTTTCTTTCATATTTCATGTCGTGGCTTAAGAATAGTGATGTGAGTTCATGTTCCTATTTGCATATTTTTCGATCTGATGGTTGTGTATTAGATTTATCGGATCTAGGGTTGTATCGACTATTTCACGAACATTGTTGTTAATTTTACTATTATCTTTGATATAGCCTTGTAGACCACCGAGCATAGACTAATGGGATGAAACTTTTCAAAGCTATATGGTTTATCAACTTTTGGTAGGAACACTATGAGGTTTGATGCAACCATCCTGGCAAGGATTTGCAAAAATTCCCTCACAACTCTAACAAAATATGCACCTGTAACGTATCATGTGTCCTTGAAAAAGGCTTAACCGCATCCATTCTACTCAGTTTGAACTAAAACATCTCGAATAACTCTTATTCTTAAGTCTTGTGAAGGCGTAGCTAGCAGTTTCTCAAAATAAGTTGTGGCTGCCTCATGAACTGTCTATGCTCTAATAAGAGTCCAGCCATGTTGAAGTCCCATATTTGTAACAATGCCTTTGTTCCAATGGAAACTGAGTGTAGTATGAAATAGTGTTGAGTTCTCTCGATGAATTCAAATGTCTTAATATTCTAAACTCGTAGCACTACTTATTTTTTTAACTGCCAATAGTAAACAACAGAACACAACACAACAACACAACGTACCCAGTATATTCTCAATTAAGTTGGAATCTTGAAAGTCAGATGTATGCGGCCTTACCCTTGTAATTATACAAAGAGGCCATTTTCGTTGCAACCAAATATGCATTCCGTTTAACTGCCAACAGTACGGTAGGTAAAAGCTACCTATTTGATGCTAGCGCAGCCCGCAAGTTGCACGTCGTGCTTGTCCGCACACCTGATGTTGTGAGCGAATGGCTCTCGTGCCCGCACGTTGTCCGAGCATGCAACATGATGCATACTTGCCAGTGTGCGACTCTTCGCACATGGCATACACTTTTTGGCTAGCTCCTTATTTTTTTCAAAACAATTTTATTCTTTTTCCATCGTTTTATAATTTTCTCATCATTGTGTATCTATTTCATTTGAGGAATAACAAACAGAAGACCTACATCCTTTGTAGACTAGCTCGGGACCGATAGACCCATAGAGTAAGCACCAAATAGATTAATCATCGCGCATAAATTCTTTTGCTAAGCCACTAATCGTTTAACTCCGTGAACATACCACTATGGACATGAGGCTAAACTCTAATCTCATATGTACTTTTTTACTCGAATATTACTCTATGAATGTCTATTGATATAATCATTGTGTATAAGTTATGCTTCATCCAAGGTTCACAATTAATTCTAGGTCCAATGTTCATTATCCCACCTAAATGTTTATTGCACCATGAGTATTATTTATTCTTTAATGAACAAATTAATCTGAAGAATCTTCATTTGTGGATGATCACGCTCGTTCAAGTACCAAATAAATCCATCATGAAACCATGATTCAACTCCCCACTCCTACAGAGCCAAGAGAGGTGTAATTCTATATTTTACAAAAAAAAATTTGAATTTTTACTTATTTGGCTCTCAAGATGAAAGGAGTTCTTGTGTAATCACAACGAGATATTACCGATTAAGTCAAAGAAAAAATGTTATAGACTAGAGTATCTTAGGATACTCAAGATTTAAATAACTTATATATGACGATATTTGTGATGTGATAGAAATATCTTTGCTAACAGAGATTAAAGATTTTTTTTTTATCACATCTCGATTAGTCATAGTAGAAACTCTTTTCCATATATGGAGTCTCCATCTAGGTGATGCTACACCAATGGCCTAGATTAGCCATTTCCTTCATAAGGATTTTTGGACAACTTTAATGGTCATTTGAAAACTCTAAGATCCCAACTTAGATTTTTCAGCACTAAATTTGATCGACCACTAACTAAATTTAGATTGCTTAACTCTCTCACATGATTCTTCTTGTTGGAATCTCAAGTTACGTTTATTGTAATCAAGGAATTCTATTGACATTTGATTATATATCTAGTCCATAATATAAAAGAATAAGGCAAATGCAAATTTCATTCAATGGACAATTCAACATTCAATTATTTAATACAAGTTTAACATAACATCCCATGATTCGGTTAAGTTTAAGATGATTGGGGTTAACAGTAAAAAAATAGGGTTGTAACAGTCAAAATTGGAGGAAATACCTAGAAAGCATAAGGAGAGAAAAAATTATGATAGAGAAAAGAATACGATCACGTATTCTCCCGAAGTCTACTACAAACAAATATTTAGATAACCTTGGAGTGTAACCCCTTCCTTAACCAACATCATAGATATAATTGGTTGTTTCATCCAATCCTTCATCGAATAATTGGAATTCGATGGGTTTCTAACCTTCAACCATAATCATGTCGTTCTTTGTACCGTGCTCAAAAGGTTATCGAGAATCACATTGGCTTATAATATTTTGCATTTTTAACACCCAAATCCTCCAACAAACAACACACGATAAATGGCTTTATATTTGTATCCAGAGGCGGAGGGAGGGGGGACCAGGGGGGCCCGGTTGGGGGGGGGGGG
>JAOWBN010222249.1:0-13138 GCA_028565015.1 Pinguicula moranensis | reverse complement strand
TTAGGGACATTTAGTATTGATAACTTTAATTAGAGTGGTCTCATCATCACAACTCTTTGTGATACACTCTATATTATGAATGCTAGGCTTCACTATTTTATATGTTATAAATAAACAAATAGTGAAGGTTGCTAAAATCATATATACAACATGAAAGTGTTAATACATAGGCCTAAGGTGATTGGCCTTAGGACATAACACTAATATATTACACTAGAAAAGTCGATGCTTCTTTCTCTAGGGCTATAGGGGTGGGGTGGGGGTCATGGTGTCCCCAAATTTTATGATTTTTTTTACATGTAATTCAGTTTTTTTCCTAATTTATCCTCCCCTTGCCCCAAATAATGTAAATGTATCTGTTTCGATTAATGAATAAAACTTGTTTAGATCAATTGGTAGAATCTCAGGCTTTGCAAATGGGTAGTCATGGTTCGACTCTTCTAGCTATTTTTTCCCCAAAAAAAAAAAATTCGAAATGAAAATTAAAAAAATTTAGAAGCCGTTGGGATTCGAACAATGTCCACTGGAGTCAAATTTCAGTGTGTTAACCAATTGTTGGTCAACCAAATTCCAAACTTTTGAAGTTGTTTCTGTTGTAAATAAGCCGACTATTGGTGCAAAATTGTGGACCATAACTTCTGAACGTGCATACCCGACCATATCCTTACTGGTACTAAAAATATTTTTAATTAATACTAATAATAAAATAATATGAATTCGGAAGCTGGACATTCCTTTCTGAAGTTCTCCTACATCTCTCACATCCAACCCACCTTCACCTATATGTTCGCAGATTTTTGTCCACCTTTTCTAGTGAGCTTCCGGTTTTCCCTAATGATACCCCATAAGACTTTTTCCAATCTCGACTATTATATACTGCAGGATCTTCATCACTGATAGGATATGCATTCGGAAGCTGGACATAATTTTTTGTATGAAGAGTAATCTAACCCCTCCCCCGAGATAATATTTTTCTTCTCCACCCTGTCAACTTATTTATGAGCTTAGCTAAAAGTGATCCCATCAATGTTTTGGTCAATTTCCCTGCAGTGAGGGGTGTTTCTAGATACGTTACGGGGAATGACCCTTCTTTGAAGCCTTTTAACCTTAGTATCCTCAACTTTCTATGACTACTAATGTTGCTGGACAGGAATGTCAATGTTTTATCTCTGCTAACTTGTTGCCCGGACCGGCAACAATATCCAGCCAGAATATTCAACAGGAATTGGACTGATCTTCTATCCCCACTTGAGAAGAGAAGGATATCATCCGCGTACATTAGATGACTTATTAGAGGCAATCCAATTTGCTGGTGGAATCCTTTAATTCTGCTACCTTTGTTTTCCCTTCAAATAAATTGAGATAGGGCATTTTGCATCAAAATGAATAGATATGGTGACAGAGGCACTTTGCCTCAGCCTCCTCGTAGCTTCTAAGAATCCAAGAGCTCTGTCCTAAATGCTAATTGAGAAAGATTGTCCCTGCACACAACTGATAGGGAGATTACATACAGTGTCTGAGACTTTGCTCTAAGGACATCTTTAAGAAATGACCAGTTTAGAGCATCTACTATTAATGGACTACGAAAACTCATGGGCTAAATGAAATTGGTCAAAGTTGGATAAATTGTTGTAATAAGATTTGAAGATAACATCATGGATAAACAAGTTCTTACAAAAAAATATCTAACTGCTTCCACCACATCGGGTCTTGTAATATCCCATGTAGCTTCAAAAAATTAGGTCCAAACCCATCCGGCACTGGCCCACTATTCCCCAGGATTGACCAAACCGTCTACTTTACTTCTTGGAATAGCACATAGCATGGCGTTGTTTGAGCTTGACATTTTTTGGTCAAACAGATCCGATATGTCATAGGTTGCGGTTGTGCTAGTGGATGACAATATCATTTCAAAATATCTTGCAGCTTCTCCTTATATCTTTTGTGGTCCCTCTAGAACCCTTGCATCCTGCAACCTCATCGTAGATACAGACCCTTGGTTCTCTGCACCTTTACTATAGCGTGGAAAATATTGGAGTTTTTGTAGCCTTCTTTCAGTGATATTTTCTTGCTCATCGGTTCCAGTCTCACAAGCTCCCTGATTTTGCACATTTTTGTCTCAGCTTCAGTGGCCATACATTCTGTATCCAGGATCCCCGAGTATTTGTTTTGCAGGTGGCCTTCCAGCTGGTCTAACTTGATCTCTAGTTGTTTAATCTAGAGATCCACCCTTCCAAAGATGACCTTATTCCACCTTTGCAATTGTGATCTTAGTCATTTTAATATCAAGCCCAATTTCAGCAATATTGATAGGTGACTCAACGAGCTCCAACTTTCCTTAATAAGGGGCAGGAAGTACTCGCTCAAGGGTCACATATTAAGGAACTTGAACTATCTAATTCCATAATATGGGATTGGATCGTTAAGGCTAACTATTAGCAGTCGATGGTCCGAATATTTTCGCTTAAGCATTGTATAGCGCTCTTCCTTTCCACCCTAAGAGAGTTGCATTCACCCGAACGTGATCGAACTTTCTCCAAATCTGAGTCGCAGATCCATGTCCATGAAAATTTAGCTCCATCATTAAGTAGTTCCACTAGGGTTCCAAATTGAATAGAATCATTAAATTCCCCCATTGATAGTAGAGATTGTGTCAACCACCCACATTTCTCTGCATTAGATGTGAGGGCATTAAAGTCCCCCATCTCTATCTAGGGTTCGTCGTTTGTCGGCTGTACGCTTAGCAAAAACAAATAGAACAAAGTGTTCAAATCTAAAAAAATACTTTTTGTTTTGAAACGGTGACTATAAAGCATGGATTGTTCATATTTTGAACTTTCGTGGTGAATACCCGATCAATAAAACAAATTCCAAAAAAATAGAATAAGTGTTCAAATCATTTTTGTTACTTTTTTTAATACGATATATTTATTTATTTATAAATAAAGGATTATTTTCTTAAATCTTGAGGTGACAGGTTCTTCCGCTTTCTATGAAACTTTTGAGACTCTCCCTCATTCAGTTGCTGCTGACTTGCATGATAACTGTCGTTGACACTCCTTTCTTCGCATGATATCTCACTCTAGTCTTACTTTATTTTTGTTTTAGTCTATGCTTTATTACATTTTGTTACTTTACCTTGCCTTGTAAGACGTTTTTTTTTATTAATGTGGACTATATATAAACATGCATATAAAGAAAAGAAAAAATTAAAGATTGTGCCAACTCTAGGCAAATCCGAGAGCCCGTTTACGGGCATGGAAGCACATGCAAGCCTTGAGAGGGGCAAGGCTTACTTTCTGAATGTCGGGATGGTTCAAACTCACTCGTCAAGAAGACTGTCTGCCTTGCCCCCACCTCCTAACATGGGTGGGATGGGATAGACATCTTGGTTCACTTGGTCGATCGGTCCAACTTACATCTATCTTTGGTGTATCTCTAGAAAATAGTATGCTTTCGCCGTTGGGATTTGCAGACAAGTCAGCAGAAAGGACGAGGACTGTTCAACACACGTATTTTGGTAGTTGTCTTCAAATTCTACCATCTTCCTTTCAAATTATTAGTTTTAGTTAATTCCTGTCTTTTTTTAAATTGACTGTTTACGGATTTATTAGCAATTTACTGTTTTTATGTTGATTGATTGATTAGGAGAGATTTACGTAATTATGATAATTATGACAGATTGTGGAAAATTAGTTAATTGTTTGGCTATTTAAGTCCAACTTGTGGACTCATTTTGATTGTCAAAATTTGAGAAGAAAAGAAAAATAAACGAAAACCGAGAGCATCGCTCGGGATTCTTTTGGGAGAAATTCTTATTTCTTTGTTTATCTTGCAAATTTTTTGTACTTTTGAGCCTAAAGGATAATCACTATCTTATTCCGGCTTCAGTTGGTATCAGAGCATCAACATCTTCCTGGGACCTCAACATGGTCGAAGCTGTAGCACAAAGACGTGGTGCACAGGATCGTTTTCGTGGTCATGGTCGTCGTAGGCAGCTTTCGAGTGAGAAAGCCCAGCACCGTGATTGCAATGTTCGGGACATGATGATGACTGAGAATTTGCATGAGCAAGTCACAGATCTATCCAAGGGCTTAATAGTGCAAAATTTGAAGGCTCCTGACAATCTAGAGGAATTTAAATATTCCTTGTTTGTCGAGTCATTTGGAGAAGTATATTTGGATGACAAATCTGAGTATGAAGGTCCTCCTATTTTTGATATAAATTCATATGATATCATGAAGGAAATTGAGTACGATGAGTCACCGAGTTTTCACTTCTCTGATTATGTTTTGATGGAGAATTTAGTGAAGAAGACATTGGCAACGCCAATACAGTTGATGGACAAAGTCATTAAGGCTGTAGATGAAGCGATCATATTCAAGCAAGAATGTACAAATTAGTCGCCGATCTCTTGGGACATTGAGAATTGTCCTATGTCAAGTGACGTTCGTCAAGAGGAAGTCCATCCTGTTATTGAGGAAGCAATCATTGTCTTTTCAGCATTCAGAAATTTTAATATGTTCCCCAAGAGAGTGAGAGAAGGTTGTCAGAGAACAGGTGTGAAACTTGTCGTTGCGAGTGGGAGAAAAATGTTGCTGATAGCACTATCATGGTGGACATGTTCATTTTTACTTTGGATAGTCGTCATTCATTGTCTATTATGCTGATCTCCGGATTTTGGTCGGATTTTTGTGGCCCTAGTCCGAACTCGAGGTCGAGTTCTTTCCAACTCAGAGAGACTGATGCAGGAGAATCTGCAAAAATGGGAATATATTCCTAATTGGGGTTGATTTCAGTATTTTGGGCATATTTTGGAGTTGTCTTCAAATTATGCTATCTTCCTTTCAAATGATTAGTTTTAGTTACTTCCTGCCTTTTTTAAATAAATCCCAAAGTCAACTTATTTCGGATTTATTAGCAATTTACTATTTTTATGTTGATTGATTGATTAGGAGAGATTTACTTAATGATGTTAATTATGGCAGATTGCGAAAAATTAGTTAATTTTTTAGCAATTTAAGTCTGGCTTGTGGACTCATTTTGAATAGCGAAATTTGAGATGAAAAGAAAAATAAACAAAAATCGAGAGCATCGCTCGAGATTTTTTTGGGAAAAGTTCTTATTTCTTTGTTTTTCTTGCAAATTTTCAGTACTTTCGTGCCTACAGGATAATCACTATCTTGTTCCGGCTTCAAAAGTGCTACCAATTCAGCATGGACCGGACCAAAGCGCAGCAGCACGGGAGAGGATGGGGCTGGACCAAGACAATTTTGAAGAAGGGCGAGGCAATAAGGTTACTGGGCCTGCTATCCCACCCATTCAAATAGGAGATTTCTTACCTTGTCCATGAAATAAGGAAAGTTCAGCATCCTACTTACGAGCCAGCACACAAAACTATAATAAAATATAGCTTAATAAAAGGATTCGTAAATAATAGATTTTTTTTCTGCCCCAAACTATAATTCAAACTAGCCACAACTGCATCCTGTTGAGATTCTAGAAATTTATCATTGAGGGTGCAAACAATTTTAATGAGAAAATGTTTTTAAACTGATTGTTAAAAAAAATTATAAAATTAAGGGATCGCCCCTGCCACCTGAGGATCCGCCTCTGCCTGTATCTACTCTTAGTCTTGTATGTTGGAAAATGTATGTTGAAAAATATTCCAGATTATGTGAAAGCGAAAAATATAAGAATAAAGCAAAAACACAAGATTTACATGGTTCAACCTGAAAGCCTATACCCATAAAAGAATAAGAGAATCAATCCACGTAGAAATAACATTCTCGTGATACGAAAAAGACAAAAAGAATAATTTGGAGACACAGAGAAAACCTTTCAAGTCATGCAGACACATAGAGCCATATCACAAGTCTCACATCTCTCTATTTTTCTCTCACCCTCTCTCTCTTTCTCCTTTTTCTGCCTCTTTTCAGCCCAAATAGTTAATAGATCTCTTATTTATAGCCAAGAATTCTAACACTATTAGAATTTTAACAAGAAAAATCAATTAAAGTCGAACACTAGGAAATTATTATTAGAAAAATTCCTAACAATCACCTTTTTTACTTAAATTCTCTTGTATCATAGACAAACTTGATTTACTTCTCCAAGCACCCCCTCAGAGGCAGCTCCACGATGTGCATCAGTCAAGCTCATCGTGAATTTGCCAAATAGAAGAAGACTTCATCATCATACCCATTGTATTTGCTCAAAACACTGTCATGGTTTTCAATACAAACAAACATTTCTCACAAAAAGAACATATCCATTTCAATTTTTCCACATTACTTTCACTCTTGCAACCAAAGTGAATCATCGATCCTGGACCACTAGCTGACGCCCCCAAACCATCATTAACAAACTATACAATGCATAAGCTTCCGTGAGTTTTCCCAAAGCTTCCAGGCATTTGCGACTTCTCAACCACAATTTTTTCAAGTTACTTGAACTTCTATACAAGCTTTAATTTACTTCTTGTCTAACTTAAAAATTGTAGTTCCTCAAGATCCACATGTGTTAACCGAAATGTCAAGATTACTTCTCATCATACCAATCAAAAGAAAAACCATGCAACTAACAATGTTCCTTAAGTTATTCCAATTACTAACCCAAGTAAACAAGAATACCACACAATAATTTTGGAACAACAATCAACATAGTTGCTTGAAAAAAGACAACTGAATATTTCAAAACACTCAAACAAAAACCTTAAAACTCGCGCATGATTTTGTTCAAAATTTGCCTCATACACTAAATAATTACCACCACGCCCTAAGGATTCTCTTCATAGTTCCCTGAGCTTTTCAACCGCACTAAAATCGTGGCGATTGGAGCTGTAGATCTCCGGCAATCAACTGTCAAAGTTGATTGCACAGTCATTCATAGACAACGACTTTCATCAAATTTGATGAAATCGGGACCCTTCCCGAAAACACATGACCATTAAACTATAGGGTTTATTTCCTCTCTTCATGATCAAAGTCCTCAATTTTCGAAATTGGTGGTCAAAGTAGTGATAAAACTGGTCAATGCGAGAGATTTGCTCAAAACCGCCCTTTTTTCTCATTAACAAATCTCTTATATCAAATCATTAAGATCTATATTTTACTATAAATATTGAAACCCAACCCCACACCTCACAAAGGCTGTTATACCACTTGTTGGGATATATTCCAGATTATGTAAAATGGAAAACATAAAAATAATGCAACAAGACAAGATTTACATGGTTTGGTCTGAAAGCCCATTTCCATGGAAGAAGAAGAGAATCAATTCACTATGAAATAATATTCTCGTGATATGATAAAAACACAAAGAATTAAAAGACAGAGAAGATCTCTCAAACACAGAGGGTCAAATCTCAAGTCTCACATCTCTCTTTTCTCTCACCCTATATCTCTTTACTTTTTGTCTCTTTCTAAACCATAATTGTTAAGAGATCTCTTATTTATAGGCAGGAATTCTAATACTTTTAAAATTCTTACCATAAATATTAATTCAAAATCAAAAAACTAAAAAATTATTATTGAACAAATTCCAAACAATATCATCATCATATCGTAACGAAATCAGGGTTTCTTCCTTTGTTTTCCATTATTTCTAGCAAACTACTCCACCATAACATATATTCATCATCCTGTAGACGAACCCTTCATTCGCCTCATCATCCAACTTCGTTTGAGCCGATGATGATGGATTGAAACATGAGACGATATCCGTTGGGCTTTGATCATTTTTAAGACTTATCGTTTCATTCGAAGTGGCTGGAGTTTATAAGTTTATACTTTATAGTTCATAAATTATGTTTATCAGTTTATATAAACTTGTAATTTATATTTCATACCCTAAGTTTTTAAGTTTATATAAACTTATAACTTTGTAACTTAAGAATGTAATTTATAAATTTTGTAACTATAAATTTATAAACTTATAAACTTAGGAAATAAGGGAATAGGGCATAAACTTATAATATCCTAAGTCTATAAATATATACCCCAAGTTTATACTATCTATATTTATAAGCGACTTGCTCCCATCGTTGTGAACTGAATATATATTTATTAGCGACTTGCTCCAATTCTAGGGTATATATATATATATACACATATGCTTAGGGTACAAACTGAATATAATTTTACTTTATAGTTGACACATTAAACTTATAAGTTTATAAATTTTAGGGTTCAGTTTAGGCCTTAGTGTTTATTTAAGGTTTAAGAGTTAAGACCTAAATATTAAACTAAACTCTAAAATTTATAAACCTTAAGTTCAAATTTAAACTTTAGAGGTTTTTAGAAATGGGCTAGTTTAGTTCTTTTTGAAAACATTTGAGTAAAAACGGTTTAATATAGTTAAACGAATATATAGTTATCTAAACGGATTAAACGGATATACGTTTATGTAAATGTACTTATAAAAAAGGCATTTATATAATTGTTTGAACAGATTAAACGGATTAAAATGTTTTAAATAGGTTTAAACGGTATAACTTATTTTTTTTTTTAAAATGGGCGGATACGATTTTTAAACCATATCCACCCGCTTACAACGGGTTAAACATGTAGATCAAGAATCGATCAACATTTGATCATGACTTTACATGTGTTTGATCTTGTAACAACTCATTGTCTGCGTATCATGATTTCATAAATCAAGGCATGCAAGTAGAGGTCAAGAAATGGGCCAGGCTTAGCGGGACCAACTCATTTTGCCCGAAACTTTCTAATATTATATTTGTGACCCCATTATTTTGCACAAGCCCCTGAAGTTTCATAAACTCCAATTTCACCTCCATAATTTTGGTCATTCCAAAAAATTACCCTAACTTTTTGAAATTACAAAACTTGACCAAACCTTTTCGGACATTTCATAATAATACCTCAAGAGATTGATATTAATGTGTGTGACCCTATAGGTTCTCAATAAATTGGCATTGAACCTTGGATTCACATAATTAAATTATGTTTAATGATTTATACACTTATAAATAATTAACCCCTAATTCAAGTTCATAGACCATGAGTGACTTCTAGCAAAATATCATGACCCCAAAGCATTGAGAATATAATCATGGAAGAACTATCCTTTCAAGAATTAGGTCACGTGTAATTAATACCCTTTCACCTTTGATCATATCCACAATATTGTATATTGATGTTATTTGCCATTCTCGTAAATATACATAAGATTTCTTGTATCGAAAGTCATATTCATTAAGTTCTAATTAACTACTCTTTTCTAATTAAACTTGTGTTTTGCAAAGGCTTTCATAACATCTTACAAATGGCCAAAAGGATATCGACTCCTAACATTTTAGGAGCGTTGAATCATTTATTTATCACTCAAAATCCTTCCGTACTTAAACCACTCCCAAAACAACCCATTGTTATTTATTTACGGTGTAACTCCAAATAGAATCAAAGAGTGGCATTAATACTCAAGATCTCTATGGTGATATCCAGTCTAATGATCATTTACAAATACTATTCTGTAGAGTATCAACCATTGATAATATAGTGCTCTCTATGCGGGCCAATCCGATGCACTTGTCTACTACAAGCATCCATGTTTTAGCTTAAGTGTCACTAGACCATAATCGATAAGATCAACTAATTCCTTCAAAATGAAATGACTTAGAACATGTTAACCTATCTGTATTAGTGATGGTTTATCTCACTAATACTATGGTTAGGGATATTTAGTGATGATAACTTTAATAAGAGTGTTCTCACCATCACAACCTCTTTGTGATATACTGTACGTTATCAACACTAGGTTTCTCTATTTGGTATGCTTTTATAAACCAAGCAAATAAACAAATAATGAAGTTTGTTACATACCATATACATTAATATAAAAGTGTTGATAGGAATACCCTATGTGATTGGCCATAGGGCACAATACTAACAAACTCCCACTTGCACTAAGGCCAATTACTCATACTACTATAGCGTGAGTAACCAAACATACTCATATGTATTATCTGGGATTAGGCTTTGGTCAAGGGATCTCTATCCTAAAGGATCTACATTATCTTTAAAATGTTCCTCACTGTAACAGGAACGATTTTTACACATATTGGATCATCGATGAGACTTTGGTTCTTTTCTTGTTCAATTGATCCATTACTATCACATAGTTATGGAATCGCATCACATAGAACAACATTAAGTTCATTAAAGAACTTCCTGATCCAAATGACTTTTATTGTGGCTTCTAAAGCACACAATATAAACCCCATCTATTGTAGATTTTGTTTGGAATTCTTTCCAAACCACAACATCTTTGTTTGTCAAGAATAAGTCCTAACTATTAAGGAACCTTTTAATTTCATTCTTAACGATCAATCTAACCTCATTAGATTCATGCGCTCTCATTATCTAATCCAATTAGATTTGATATTCGCTCATAAAACTTTAGAGCATTGGAGACATTGGATCTAGTACATAACATTATATACATTATGGATCCGATAGCTGAAGCATGTGGTATCCTTATGTATATGGATCTTGATCCTTATCAATCTTAGGATACATCTTATTTTAAAGATGTGTATCAAACCTTGTCAAAAGAAATTTTTTCTTTGATTGATATATCTAAACTGCTTTTACCATCTTCTATGTACGTATGATAGACCTAGCAATCATATGATCCATCTCCATAGATCATGATCTATCTATATCGATCTTGATCCCTGAATTTGATTGCCTCTCCAATAATTACATGGAAAATATCTTTGGATAGCCAAATCATCATAGATTAAAACATTTTTTCAAAGTTTCCTACGAGTGATATGTTAACCATATAAAGCATTAGGAAACATGTCTCTTCAATCCACTTTCCTTGGTTCACAAGATCTATCGGGTTCGATGATATCAAACTTATTTGATTCATCAAATTTGATATTTCAACTCCGAGTTATGCGTTTGAGTCCATTAATTGATTTCAAGTTTCATCCACTTTATGGCTTCTTTCGATGCAAAATCTTTTTGCTATCAAACCAGTATTATGGGTAATCATATCACCATCCATGTTGGTTTTCCTTTCAGAAACTTATTTATATCGTTATTGGGACCAGCCCTTCGAATAATTCAATCCAGGTTATTACCTTGTTCTAAACATGGATTCATTCCAAAGTTTATGGCTTCTTTGCTGTATGTCTTTGTCTTCACTAGAAAAAACTTCTTCGTAGTTCATAGAGTCATCATTTATATGATGACATCATCCTTTAGTTTTTCTAGATCATATCTATAACGAATAGAAATAGGATGTATCCTATAAGGCCTACGAAGTACTTGTGTTTGAACTTCTTATCTCATAACTATGAGATTATTGCTCTAGTTCCATTTCATGGACAAATGCATAGTTGTGAACCTTGAACTTCTTCAAGATGTACTATGTTCCCACTTGCTTCTTCAAGAAAGCAATCTTGAAAAATTGCTCAAAGGGATTGTAAGAATTACATCCAGAACAAACTTTTGGATATTCTACAATTTTATCCAAATTGGTCTGCTTCTCTTAAACCGGACCTGTTTAAATCATCAAATGATTTTGGTTCAGTAACTACCCTATCCAAATTCCATATGGTATTGTATTCAACCGTTTTGAATGGAACATAGTTAAGAACGTGAGATTTATTTTCTGAGGTATAACCCAAACCAAATTTCTGAAACTTGCTCAATTCATAAATCGTTCTATATCCTGTATTGTAGGATTTCTTCCTTTCTAATCAGCATACAATATGGAGTGTAAGGAAAAGTCCTATGAATGATTATTAATAAGGTAATCTTGAAACTTGGTGCTTAAGTATCAAACATTCAAATCCCATTGTAATATATTTAGTACCTTTTCCCTAAATAATTTCTCAGCAACATTTCTATGCCTTTTGAACCTTTCAAAGGCTCTGGGCTTATACTTCAATAAGTACATGTCAAATCAGGAATAATTTTAATGAGTGTTATGAGAAATCACCTTTAGCATTGATTATTGTTGAACTTCATATCACAATGTACTAGTTCAAACAATCTATTAGACCTTTATTCTTTTTCAACAAAAGGAAGTTTTATCTTTGTCTAAATAGGTGTGACTCACATGTCTCAAATGATTCACAATCAGATGAGTCCTAATGGCCATAATGGTACCATTTGACTATGTAGTCTATACATATTTGACTTGGTCTATTAAGCTGAAGGTATGAAAGACATTTGTCTTCCCTTAGTATCAATTTTGAATGGTAATTCACGAAGTACGTCCATTGTTCTTTGTTTAATGGAAAAACCATTCTCGTCAAAAAAAGAAATAAAATGTATTTTAATATGTACATTAACATAATAACACTTATATAGTTCTGGTGCAATCCCTAAGGCATATTGAGTTAGTAAGTCCCATGTGATGCTGAAGCGATGTTAGATCCAGTGGCGACTCACGGGACTCCTCCTTTAACCATTAGTCTATCATATTCCACCCCTTCACATGATTCAAAATCAAATATGAGATGGGCCTCAGGTATCCAATGCCCAAACATGGATAGACGATATTTATCTAGATACCAGGTGAAGAAGATTCCCTAAGTTTTTTCAAGAATTCAAGATAATCTTTACTATTGTGGTTCCAATGGCCATTTATGACACAATAGTAGCAATTACCCTTTCCAATTATTTTTCCTTTCTTCGCACCACCATTTGCTTTTGTTGCGCTCTTATGATGTTGTTGCTTCTCAAGTTTAGCACAAAACAACTCTTTGTCTTTTTAAGAAGATGCAAGCAATGCGGCACCGTATCCTTTCTAAGCTCACTCTCACTGGCTTTCAGCATATTCATTAGTTTCGTCAATAAAAGTTGAATTTCATTCTTGTTAAAATTGTCGACGAATTGTGAATAGCTGTCCGAAAGGGACTGTAGGATCAAATCCTTACAAGTTTCATCTCCTAGTCTTATTCCCAAGTCTTTCAACCCTTTGATAAGACTTAACATCTGATGGGTTTTTTAGGTAAAATAAATTCAAATACAAAACCAAGTTAAATTACCTAAAAACACTCACTTAACCGCAAGTATACAGTTGTAGTTGTGTAAGTGAAAGTAGGGTCGAATCCCACAGGGAGTGTTTGGTGTTGAAAGTTGATTCAAGTGTGACT
>JAOWBN010222238.1:0-13138 GCA_028565015.1 Pinguicula moranensis | reverse complement strand
AATGTAGATTTAATCTCATTAAATCTAATTATAAATAAATTGCAATTAAATTGAATTTGGGTCACACCAAAATTCAATTAAATCTCGTCAGTGAAATTCGCCAATTACGTCACACATAATTAATTAATTCTTCAGTTCACCAGATATAGCGACCTGATAGGATCCATATCTAAATTGGTACTATCATAAGCGGCATCTAGCAATGCATTATGATCCGAGATAATATAGACATATCGTGATCTGCAACAACTATCTATTGCTTTAACCTACTGATATCTCTTAATCAAAAGCTTTTATCTATATCTATTGCTCTGCTCCGCAACAACTATCAGAAATCGAGATTGCATTGGCTTCAAGAAGGAGATGCCAACACTATTTTCTTTCACAAAACTCTATCAACCGCTACAGACAACAAATCAATGGAATATGGGATAGTCCTAGATGGATTGAGGACCCTATTGAAATAAAAAACTGCTTTGTACAACACTTTGCCACTAGATACAAAGAAACAAACCACTGGAGGCCAAGGATCACACATTTAAGCTTTAATGAACTAGCTATCTCCCAAAAACTCACTATTATACTGCCTTTCACTGCAGATGAGATAATGGAGGCTATTAAGAGCTGTAGAAGCAACAGAAGCCCAGGCCCAGATGGATTTAATTTTTATTTCATTAAACATTTCTTGCCTCTGTTACAAACTGACATATTTTCCTTATTGGCTGAATTCTACAGGACCTGCACCTTGGCTAAAGGAAGCAATGCAACTCACATAACACTATTGGCAAAGAAAAAAGAACCACTATATGCAAAGGATTTCAGGCCTATAACCCTTATTGGCTCTATGCCTAAGATCATTTCCAAAGTCTTAGCTAACAGACTGCAAGAGGCTCTTCTGGAGGTAATCTCTACTCAGCAAATGACATTTCTCAAAGGCAGGAAATTTTCTGATGGGGTCTTGATAGCTAATAAAGTGGTGGATGAAATGAAGAAGCTAAAAAGACAAGCCATTATTATTAAAATTGATTTTGAGAAAGCTTTTGACACCATCAACTGGGCATATCTTATGGAGGTTATGGGCAAGATGGGATTTCCTCCTTGCTGGATATGGTGGATTCAAGGTTTGCTAGAGTCTGCATCTACATCTATCTTAATCAATGGGAGCCCTACAAAGGAATTCTTCCCCTCAAGGGGATTAAGGCAGGGTGATCCTCTCTCCCCCTTATTATTCCTAATTGCAGCTGAAGGTTTATCCAAACTCATCAACAGAGCAATGGCTATAGGAAGTCTTCAGCCACTTCTGATAGGCAGGGAACAAGTTCCCCTATCACATCTCCAATATGCGGATGATACTATCTTATTCTGTAAAGCATCCTGGACAAATATCAGAATGATAAAGGCCATCCTACATAACTTTGAATTGGTTTCAGGGCTCAAGATCAACTATCATAAAAGTCAGCTGATTGGTCTGAATTTACCTTAGGATATTGTAGATAATATGTTTGGCTATCTAGGTTATCAAAGTGGTTCAATCCCATTCAAATATCTAGGCATCCCTGTTGGTGCTAATCCGAGGAAAGCGGGTACATGGACACCCATTATGGTTTCTCTACAGAAAAGTTCTCAACTTGGGAACACAAAGATATTTCAGCCGGGGGCAAACTTATATTGATAATTCAGTCCTAAATTCAATCACATCCTACTATTTCAGCTTTTTCAAAGCTCCTAAGGTGGTCATCAAACAATTCTCTAAGATCCTGCGGGCTTTTTGGTGGAGGACACAACCACATAAAAAGAAAGTTCATTGGATAGCTTGGGAAAAGATCATTACTGCCAAAGAAAGGAGGACTAGGGGTGCGCAACCCCCTAGCAGTCAATGAATCTTTATTAGGAAAATGGGGATCAACACTGTTGCAGGATACAGAGAGTCTAGTGTACAAACTTCTTCATTCCAAATATGCAGTGAAAGGCAGAATACAGATAGGATCACATCAGGAGCTAAAGCCTCTTAGTATGCAAGGAAATCAGAGGAGGAGGGCAATTAAGTACCCTTATATCTGGTGGTCTGATTTACAACAGCTATTTAGCTCCAAACGGTACAGTGCAATGATTAAAATCAAACTGGGAAATGGCGAAGGAATTTTATTCTGGCAGGACAAAGGGTGTGCAACAGCCACATTATCAGAGTTATTTCCCAGGCTTTATAGGGTCATCTTGAGAAAGGATATTTCAGTGGATCAATCAGAATAGTGGGAAGGAAGGATATTGGTGTGGAACTGGGGTTGTCGAAGAGCACTGCGAGGTCATGAACAATCGGATTTGCACAATCTAAAGGCTCTTCTCACAGTCATCAATCCAATGTGTTTACAGTGTAAGAGCAATCTATGAGCAACATCCCTCAGTTATCACATCCCCTATTTTGACCATGATAAGAATATCCTAACTAAGGCATGGAATATTTTTGTCCCAAAAAAAGTTAGTAGCTTTGTATGGAAAATACTACAAAATTCAATACCCACCAAAGATGTTCTGCAACTCAGGCACATCATCCAGGTAGATCTGGATATTTTGTGCCCAGTATGCAAACTGGAAGCAGAAACTATAAGCCATCTATTTCACCACTGCTCCTATGCTAATGATACCTAGATCGCAATTCAGAGGTGGCTAGATTTAACTGGAGGGGGATATTTCTCATCCCTAAAGCATTATGATGATCTAAAACCTGCTAGTGTAAACAAGGAGGCATGGAGGTCAATTTGGATGGCGATAATGTCGCTAATTTGGAAGAACAGATATTATACTCACTTTGTAGGGTAAAGCAAAGAAGTGCACTACAGTGTCCAATCAATCCAACAAAAAACTTGGCAATGGATAAAAGCAAATAGAGGGACTCTTTTATTCACCTTCTCCATTGTAGACTGGATGTCTCAGTCGAGGCTATGTATGAAGTTCACATAGCATTCACCCCTTCGGACAATTAAAAGGGAATAAGAATAAGGCCGGCTTTGAAGGCTAGGTAGCACCATGGGGCATTTTCATTTAAAAATTTCGTGCTGTTTCATCTAGGTGAAAGCCAGGACTGCAAAAACAGGCAGTGAAGCTAAAAACTGTATTTTTCCAGTGGCAGGATTTTGGTATTAAAATTTTGAATCTTACTATGTGGGTTACATTTTTAACTGTATTGATTATCTTGAATTTCAATATGGTACATGTTAGGGGCCAAATGCTTGACTGGGGCATGGAGCAATAAAAAAATATATCGACTGTTTCTACTGTTTGAGGGGAGATACTCTCTGCCTATCTCGGGTTTTGTTTTTGAACAATTGACTACATTTTGTTTCATTTTGGTACAGGTTAGGTTTTGCATTGGGACACTCTCTGGTTGGAAGCTTGCTGTAAAAAAAATAAAATAATGTGTACATGGGAAATTTGGCCTTATATCCTAGATTTGTTTTTTGTGGGAGATGTGTTGGATGGCCCTTTGCCTCGAGGGGGTCATCGGACATGGTCCTGGAATTCTATTGGCTCTGTAAGGAGAGATCTCATACTTGTTCAAGGGATCAAGTTTCTTGTAATATTTCTTATGTTTGCGGTAATGAGGAAGCTTACACTGGTCAGGTTTTCTGCTCATCCAGTGTGTAGCGGCAAATGTAATCCGTGTTGAAGCTAAAGTGTACCTATTCTTTTCTTATATGTCATCATAAGGTGGTCACTATATCTACATAATAGCTGCTGCTCGTGAAGGATATGCAGGCTCTGAAAATTGTGGCTAAAACTGCTGCTGATTTCGTAGTCACCCAAGAATACAAGTGAGCTATGAATGGGTGACCATGGTTACTTAAGGCGCAGCTTGCTCTATGGTTTTCAACTACACCTATGAGGCATCCAGTGGCTAGTCTCTCTACAAGGGAGGCAACGATTTCTTACCATCATCAAGATACATATTGGGATAGGATTTAGTAGGATAAAGTGGATGATCTGTTACTTCAAAAGTGAACTATTTTATCCTAGTCCATCTGGCTATATCCTCTATTCATTACAGGGATAGCTCATCAAATAGCAAGAAGCTATGTTCCTATATTCGTATAAAAAAGGATATCGATAAGTTGATAGTTAGGATAACCTGTTTGGTGAAGAGCGGGTGATGGTGATGAACTGAATGCAGAGATGCTTGTACATTCATGACGTTACAGGAGTCTTACACTCGCTCACCTTTAGCTATAATAGAAGATATGTTGTCGGAAGGATCAAGATATTATATTTCACAATCGAGGAAACAATCTTTGATCTTATCCTCTTAGGTTCTATTGCTCTCGAGATTGTATCCGAGTTGGTTTATTTTGGTAATTTTTTTTTCCTTATATATGAAATTTGGCTTATCGAAAAAAAAAGATAAAAAAAAAATTAGAAGGGATCGATTTAATCTACCGCAGCAAAGATCGACCAAAGACGCAAACTAAAAGCACCCAACAAATCAAAAAGTATCTTACAATTGGTGTCATTCGGCTAGACCCATTTCTAGGAACTACATCAAGTAAATCAAATTGTAAAGCCAAAATTTTTACAAGCATTATACGTGACAAATTTTTTGTTTTTTACGATGCGAGGAATATGTAGGGAGATATATATTGAGCTCATGATGATGGCACTCAGTACATGGATTGATCCAAAAGAAACAAAAACTAAGATTAGGAGAGATCGATTTACTGGTGCAAAGATCGGCCAACGACGCAGACTGAAACTACCTAATGAATCAAAAAAGTATCTTGCAATCGGAGTCACTCCACTCCCTCTTCCCGGACAACACAACAAGACAACAACAAAAAATGGATTTGCGAAGACCAAATTGTGTTAGGGTTGGAGTTTTTAATTTTAAGTTGGTTGGGTCAATAATTAATTTAGGCCAAAAAAAAAGGACTGGACAAATAAAGAAAAATGGACTTGCCTATAGAAAGGAGGGTCAGTAATTTTTTTTATGGGGAGACCATGGGCCCCCTGGTCCCTCCCCCAGCTCCGCCTTTGCTCATGACTCACGTGGCAATGAGATATGTATTGAGCTCATGACGATGGTACTAAACACAGGCGATTGTGTACACATGCCATCTAATGGTGGGCGATCACACTTGCCAACTGCGGTAGATCTTCTCCACCAGTCAACAAACAAACCAAACTCTCACACACCTCCTTTCAGACACTCTTCCGTGGATTGAGCCGCACAGATTTCTTGACCACCACCTGAGCAAGTACTTCTGCTCGCCTATAAATCCTCCGTGGACCCCACCCTCTTATCAGTGGCAGAGGGAGGGGGCTATGTGATGCAACCCAAGTTTCATCCAAAATGGCGTGGACTAAGAGGACATGCAAGTGGAGCCCAATGGAGAGCTCAAAGATGGCAGGATGGTAGCTGCACTATGTGACCTCACAAGGCTTCAAGAAGGCCCAATCACATGCCTAAGAGCCATGAAATTCAAAGAGGCCTTGAATTTAATGATCCAAGGAGTTTGGGCTCAAGAAGAAAGAAATGGACCCCAAAACCCATTTATGCTTAGTGGGCCTCATGGTCCAATTGAAGAAGTCCGACCCATTACCATGATCCAAGTCATGGTCCAAGATGAAGGTGCAACCTAGGAGTGCATGTGTCGAGTGGACAAAGGTGTGAACAAGACCAAGTCCAAGTAATTAATGAAGGATCTGATGAATAAGGAAATTCCCTTCACAAAGATTATCCAAGAGATTATTTCCTTATCCAAAGACCATTAGATTAGGTTATTGCTTATTTTGTTCCTATATAAACTTGGTTAATTTTTATCAAGTAGGATATGTGTTTGAGGTTTATTACGACACTGAAAGTTGTGCCCCACGCCTATATAAAGGGCACAACCCCCATACATTATGTACACTAGTTTTTTGCAATTTTATGTGAGATCAGTTCTCTCTTTTGGTTTTAAGCCAATTTTGACTTATCTTTTCTCTTGGGTTAAGTGACATCGATTCTTAAGAACTTATCCTTGATTTTTGGCTAGCACAAGTTACTTTTAGGGGATCATTTGATGGCGTACTCGATAATGACTTCTCGTTGGTTAACACAAGTTGTCATCAGGCAAAAGCTCAACAAATTTGTCTCTTTCAAATCTTGTTTTTGAATCTCGAATTAGTGTGGGTGTTTTGCCACAAGTTCGACAAAAATTCATATCATTTGGTATCGGAGCAAGGGTTCAGACGTTTTTGCCCTATCAATCAACGTTCAGGTTGCTTCGCTCCTTGTAGCTTCGAGGCCAAACTTTGTTTGACAGTTTATCTTTAATTTTTATATTTTTTCTTCAATTTTTGAGTAGTAAAGAGATCTATTCAAGAAAAAAGAGAGTTCAAGATCCTCAAAATAATGCTTCATCGAAATTGGTACAACCAGTAAGAGATCTATTCAGGTTGAGTTATTTTGATTGGTTTGGAGTCTTAAAGAGTTTGTCACGAGTTTAAGTTCCTCATACTCAAACCAGATACCATCACCCCATTTTCAGTCCTTGAAAGGATAGTTCTTCTTCTATAATTCTCAATCTTGAATCAAGTTCCATTCAATTTCGGATTGTCGTTTGGCTTCAGAAAATGATTTGAGTCGAGTTGGCTAAAACATACTAAGAGTACTTGAGAGGTAAAAAGCATAGTAGTGTATGTTCAAGAGAGGGTAAAAGTTGACTTGAGTGATACACGAGTACTTGAGTGATCATCTTTGTGTGCATACATGTGAGGGAGTGGTGAGTTTATTTAGAACTAACCTTTTTCTTTGTAAGTACAACATGTCCCACAAGGACAAATCCGTAAGCAATTCAGTAGAGCATGATATACCTCCAACGGCCATTCTTGAGCAAGTGATCACTATTCTACGTTGTTTGCGCCATGGAAAAGGGAGAGGAAAAGGAACGTATAACACAAATGAAAGCCCATATGAATACTAAATCTTCCACCAACCAGTCTCTTAAAACTGACCCCAAAGGTCCACCCCCTAAAGGAGGTTGAGCCGCAGCTAGACATCCCGTGGAGCCCCCTGAACACGATACTTAACAATTTGATGATTGTGAGGAGTTTGATGCTTGGTTCGTCGAGTTGGATAAATGTTATGAGCCTCTTGGTCAAGGAGCTAGAGCAAACCGTGACCATATGCGAGTGCAACAACCACGATGACTCCTTTATGAGGCTGTTAGTTGCCTTGGATACCCGAGACATGCTCGTGAGGATCATCTTGAAAACTTAAAAATCAAAATACCTACCTTTTTAGGAAAGAATGATCCAAAAGAATATTGGAGTGGGAGATGAAAGTGGAGAAAGTCTTTGAGTTCCATGGCTACACTGATTGCCAGAAGGTAAAACTCGTATCTATTGAATTTACTGATTATGCTATTATATGGTGGGATCAGGTGTGAAACAATAGGAGACATTAGGAGATGACTCGTTGGGCGATTGAGAGGAAATGAATGAATCTTGAGAAGGAGGTCTGTTCCCAATCATTTCGATCGTGAGACCCATCTAAACCTCCAACGTTAGGTGCATGATTCTAATGGAGTTGAGGAGTTCTACAAGGAGATGGAGTTACTTTTGATCAGAGGCAACATTCAGGAGGATCGTGAGGTTACTATGACACGATTTCTTCAAGGCCTAAATCAAGAGATTGCTGATGTTGTGTTGTAGCACTATGTAGAGATTGAGGGAATGCTCTACCAAGCTATCAAGGTGGAAAATCAACCCAAAAGAAAGTCTATGAGAAAGTTGAGCTCGAGTTTGAAGCCCAGTTCAACATGAAGAATGACTTCTAAATGGGATAAACCGAGTTCTAGGTGGGAAAATACAAGTCAAAGTCGTCCAAGAAGTCTGAAAGGAAACCTATGGCTAAACAAGGTACTTCTACACCTTCTACATCAAAACAACGTGATATTAAATGTTTCAAGTGTCAAGGTTTAGGTCATATTACGAGCTAATGCCCAAATCAATGAGTTATGCTCCTTAAGCTCGATGGAGAGATATCATCTTATGAAGACGCTGAACCCTATGAGGTCAAATCGAGTGGAGATGAGGCTGAGGAAGTTAAGACTGAGGCTGCAATTGGAGATATGTTAGTGGTTTAACGAGTCTTGAGCATGCAAATCAATGAAGAAGATAATCAAACCCAACGTGAGAATCTCTTTCATACACGTTATTTTGTTACTAATAAAGTTTGCAGTGTGATCATAGATGGATGAAGTTGTGCAAATATGTCTAATACCTACTTGGTACAAAAGATGAATCTTGAGACGATCAAACACCCAAAGCCATATCGACTTCAATGGTTGAATGACAGTGGAGAGATGTGGGTAAGCAGGTGATAGTTCCTCTTGTGATTGAAAAGTATAAAGATGATGTTCTATGTCATGTAGTACCCATTGATGCATGCCATATTCTACTTGGATGATCATGCCAGTTTGACAAGAGTGTAACACATGATAGGCGCTCACATAGAGATTCATTTATTCATAGAAGTAGAACTATCGTACTTGTACATTTACTTGCAAAATGGGTCAATGAGAACCAATGTAAATTTAAAACTTTGAGAGAAAAAGAAAGAGAGACAAAAAAGAAAGGAAAAGAGGCCATGAGAGAGAAAAAACAAAATGAAAAAATAAATAAATTTATTTGGCCCAAAAGAATTGATCAAGAATGCTTTCGATTCTCGTATTTCTATGATTGTACTTATGTACAAAGAAGCCATAAATTTCATGACAGAAGAGCTACCCTCGGGTTTACCCCCAATCAAGGGCATTGAAAATTAGAGTGATTTTATTCTCGGAGCTACCATACCAAATAGACCAACTTATGGAAGTAGCTCTGAGGAGACTAAAGAGTTTCGAAGACAAGTAGACGAGTTACTAGCCAAGGGGCACGCCAAAGAAAGCCTTAGCCCATGCATTGTACCCGTACTACTCGTGCCTAAGAAGGATGGATCTTAGAGGATATGTCCTGATTATAGAGCCATCAACAACATAACGGTAAAATATCGTCACCCTATTCCTAGGTTAGATTATATGCTTGATGAGTTGCAAGATGCATTTATTTTCCAAGATTGATTTGAGGTGTGAATATCATTAGATATGTATGAAGGAAGGTGATGAATGGAAGTGTGCATTTATGACTAAGTATGGATTGCATGAATGATTGGTTATGCCTTTTGGATTAATTAATGCCCCTAGCACTTTCATGTGACTTATGAATCATGTTTTAAGAGCTTTCCTTGGAAAATTTGTGATTGTCTGTTTTGATAATATATTGATCTATTCGAAACACTTAGATGAACATGCTGAGCATATTAGAAACGTGTTGGAAGTTCTTTGAAAGGAAAAGTTGTATGCTAACATTAAGAAATGCACTTTTAGCACGAACAAACTTGTGTTCCTTGGTTTTGTTGTAAGCAGAAATGACATTGAAGTGGATGAAGAGAAGTTAAGGGCCATCAAAGAGTGGCCAACGTCCACATCCGTTAAAGTGATAATTTTAACACTTTGTTGAAGGCACCTATTGATGTTTTGAAATGATCTATGTTGGATGGTTGGTTAGAACCAAATGGTGTTGAGATTACTGACATGGTTAGAGTGATCATGAATGCTGAGAGTTTGTCTGAAGCATTTAAGCCTAAAGCTCGAGATCTTCCAGTTCTGAGTAGATTGTTCCAGCATATGCTAGCTTCTACAATTTAGCCTAGAAAAAGAAAATTTAAAACTATTTTATTTCATGAGATTATGCTTTTGTGATGTCTACTCTTTGGAACAAAGTGTAACTTGGGTGATCTCATTGTTGATCACATGGCAAGTGTGTGAGAGCCACCAAGGCAACCAAACAAGCTAATCAAATTCTCCCTTATGGAATGCTCGTCACTAAGCTCTTTTGCAAAATGGTGTTGATATAAATAAAGAAGAGTTTGAAAATCCCAAAAGAAACTTTGCCTACAGGGTGCAAGTATGAAACTAATGCATTTTGAATGTGGATCCATTGGGGTTTGGATAATGAAAGATGACAAGGACACCAGTGATGAGGATGACAAAGAAGTAGAAGCTACATCACAAGCTAAACAGTTAGATAATGTTGATGATGAGCTGGAATGACTATCATCCTTATTGAGCCAAATCAAACTCAAATAGATTGCATTTATCAGGTATAAAGTCGGCTCATCAACATCCTTAAAATTGAATCATTACTTGTCCTCAAGGAAACAGATCTAAAAAAACTTAAGTGCACAATGAGAATGTGTGTGGAAAAATGGACACCTAGTTCTGAGTCATGCAGCTTCTTCTGCTTACAATCATTACCAACATTAGTGTTACTTCATACATAGAGGTGTCAACCACGGCTAGAACTGTAGGGGTTTGTCACTTTAAGGTCAAGTCCCTTCTTCAAACTTAGACTTACAGACTTTTCCTCCCAATTTATCTTCAGTTTATTTTTTCATCTCCCTCGCCTATCGCCATGCCAAAATGATTAGCGATTGAGATAAACATCATTTTGGAAGCCAATACATATTCCTTCCATCGAAGTCATACATTAGACTTGAGGGTATTTACATAACTGACAAGAGTACTATGTATATAAAAAAATGCTCTTCTCTTCTTTCAGTATGGTATAACTACCTCTATTGAGTGCATAGAAGCAATTACTTAGCTATCCTTTAAGATACAGAATATAATTTGTTTTCTCTTTGTTTGTTTTTTCTGGCTTTCTTTTCCTCTTTTTGTTTTGTTTTGCTTTTGTTTTTGCTTTTTCCTATCCATCACTTGTCCCAATATTGGTTTAGGCTCAGAGAGGTTACTCTTAAACTAAAGAAAAGTGTTTGGATTTTTTTTAGTCTAAGCCTAAAGTCGGATACCTTCTCCAAAATAAAATTTTCTTCTTGAAATTTTCTTCCTGAGATTTCTCTTATGTATCAGAAGTTGTTCTGTTCTGTAAAACCATTTTTTTTCAAAAGTATGCTAATGACCATAAAAGCAGAAAGAATAATAGCTACGTCAGTAGAAACATGCACATAAACTAAAACATACGAGGTTCAATTCAAAAGATCAGCAACAAAGCAAATAAAAACACCAGTTTCAAAATTCAACAAATCAAGGTTCAATAGTTAGTTAATTCCCCTAACCCCAAACTTAGCATACACTGCCCCAAATGAATAAACAAATTAGGAATTCGACAAATACTCCCCTGAAGGCAGGCATAACCATGCTTAATTCAGAGTCTGATCCCACAAAGTTGTAGGTGCATGCCCCATCATTAGCATCCTCATCCTCATCTCTGTTCTTGTCCTCCTCATCAACATCGTCCTCTTTTCTTCATTGCCAGTCCAGTGGCTGCCTCGCTTGATGGTGCAGATGAAGTAAAGGTCAGTGGAGGTGGCAGTGGGCTGACAGGATACTACACACCCTTCATTATGGACATAAGCACCAGATTTGTGTACACTACGGAGATGCAACGGTAAGAGTGGTCCACAAAGATCTCCCACTGGTCCAGATTTGGAGCAACAACTACCGGAGGCATGGCTGGTGCAAGCTTCTTGAGATTATGGACCGGAGTTGGACTTGCATAGGAGGGATTGGAGTTGCTAATTTGGCTTTACCTTTGCACTTGGAGGTGGTATATCAGTGGGGTAGCTTCAATCTTGGAGTCCTCGGTGGTCAGAGTAAGCGCCTAATTTGCTTATCAAAGTAGGAGTGATATCCAGAGAAGGAGAAAAAAGCTTCTCATCTTCAGACAAGGCTACCCCAGCCTTCAGACACATCATGGTGATCAATGAGGGAATTGCAGTGAGTTGGGTCATTTTTCTAGGGCTGCCATATTCTCCATAATGTCTTTGTAGATGACTTTCCCCACATTAATGCTTCAGCCAGTTTCAATGGCATAGATGAGTAGCAGTTGCTTCAACTTGATGTACCCAGTGTTGGTGATTGGCTTTATTCTTGTGCATATGAACAAGTGCCACATAAGGACAGTGGCACGACAATCTGACTTGTTAACCACCAATTCAATTAGTTTGGTTCCAGTGGACATCTTCCAGGTCATTCCTAGAGAGCATAGATATTTAGCCACATAAGCCAAGTTAGGGTATCCCCATTGATCTTTGAGAACTCGTCTTCACTTAGGCACACAAGATTATGAATCTAATTTATTTCTGTCAGGCTAAACGACACCCAAGTCCCTATAACATATACTTTGGAGTCATTCATGATAGCCAAGTTTGCGTGATACTCCCTAACCATATTTGATGCATACTTTGTTGGAGTTCTAAGAAATTGAGTCCAATAACAATCCTTAGTAGCTTTCCTAATAGTGATCATGCATCCAGAAGCAAAACCCCTCTCCCATCCAATACATCCACAATAGCATGATAGAAATCTTTTGCAATGACATTCACAAACTTCTTAGTAACACTAGATTTAGTAAATTTTGCTTTCTTAGGTGACATGCTTCTAAACTCAGAAAGTACTGGAGAAATGAGTTCAAATGAGCTGTTAATTACTGTGAAGTACCATAAAAGACTTTTGATCAGACGGATTTTGGGTTCTAAAGTAACGCTAATTGCACAGTAGAGCCGAGAGGATATTGTAGCTTAGGGTTAGTCACTGTCGGAAATTGAGTTACTATTCAATGTGGTATAACTGCCATGCTTTTATATTGGTACCTGAATGGGCTTCTAATTTAAACTATGGCCATTATTGTAGCCTTTATTAAGCCAAATGTGGGTGAAGAGATATTAACTACCCATTATGGTAACTGTGCATAAACTGGATGTGCTGATCATTGGCAGTCAATGAGAAATTGGAGCCTCTTCCCGTATTTCCTACTCTATTATGATTTCTTCTTATATCTTCTAGTGATTATGTACCTGTAGGTCTCCTTGTAGGACATATCAGGAGGTGTTTGCTTATGATGATTAATCAAAATGTATACAATCAAATCAATATTTTTTTTTTGATAAGCCAAAATTTTATATATGGTATAAAGTATTTACATAGGTAATAAGCAAAAGAAGGGAAAAAAATCTAAAAATCAAAAGAAATAATCTATAATTCTACCAGCAATATACAAGCGAAGGCTATCTCCTGAGCAATGAGCCTCTAATGGTGAAGTCAAC
>JAOWBN010222227.1:0-13138 GCA_028565015.1 Pinguicula moranensis | reverse complement strand
TTCCTTTATATGTTTGGCAGATATAGCTGACGAATTTCTTATAATCCGCAACTATAGTCCATAACAAAAAATTTCATTGCCCCCTAAAAAATTATCTTTACCCCTAAATATTTTTTTAATGCAACACAAAATTTTTTTAGCCCCCCTAATTTTTTTTTCAAAATCCGCCATTGGTTGGGTTATTTATTGAATTAGAACATATGTTATGTATTGAGAATTGTATTTCTCTAAAAAAAAATTATTTACACTACTAAAAATTTTTGTTGTGTACCCTAAAATAATTTTTAGCCCCCCCTAAAAATAAATCCTAGATCCGTCCTTAGTCTACATAGATCTGGTGTGAGTTGTGACCACGAGAAGACTACAAATCAAAGGAGATTTTTAATGAATAAGGCATTTCTTTGCGAATTAGTTGCAAAAGAACTATAAAGTTCGATTTGTTTTTATCCCCCCAAAAAAGATCCTATCTTCTTCTACCACTGCTTTTTTTGCAAGTCTTATCAGAAGAGAAAAAATGTAATGGATTTTTTTTATTATAAGGTGACAACTGAATTTGATTATTATAATACTAATAAAAATTATAAAATTAAAAGAAAACGTTAGTATTCATATGCAATTGAAAATTGTTTGCTTTTCGTATAAAGAAACTGTTAATTTTATTAAAATGGTTGTTTATTCAAAAAAATAGAACTTAAATAATTTACCTAAACGAGTAAATGAAAAATTACAAAACTAAGGGGGTGTTTTGCGTAGACCCTCTTATGTTTATAATTGGATTATAAGAACTTTTTTTGAAAAAACGAAGAGTTATTTTTTGAAAAAAGGTGCTTATAATTGGATTATAATTTTAAGAAGGTTGCGCAAAACAGGGGTTTCATCTTCACCACACTTCGAAATCCCGTCAAGCTCAGATCCTCCGAATGCCATCACTGACATTCAGCCATTGGAGGAGGATGCAGAGTGGCAACAAGTGAAAAGTCCAGACAAAGGCAAAGGCACCAGGGAACAAAATCGAAAGCCACTTTCAGCCTACCTCTAGAAGGTTCGCGACAACTCTGCATCCTTCTATGTGACTAATTTTCCACCAACATGGCAGAAAATGGACATTTATGAACTATTCTCCTGCTATGGACAAGTAAGCGACATCCATATACCAAAAAATGTAGTTGCAACAAGCCTACGATTTGGATTCGTACGTTTCACAAAACGTTCGGTTGGGCCTTATGTGCTGGAAAAACTTAAAAACATCTGGGTAGGCTCATACCAACTCAAAATCAACCAGGCTGGGAATGTGGAAAATCAAATACCTCCAGCAACGGAGACAGCATCACACATCGTCTCCACCAACAATCATACCCCAGTCATCCAAACACAGCAAGTGCAATTCAACCCAGACCTCGCAGCATCCGAATGGCTGCAGAGATGCCTACTAGGAATTCCAGGCCCGACACTAGATTTGGCAAGTCTAAAGTCAATCCTTGAAGAAGCAGGATATACGGGAAACATGGTGGCGAGACTAGAAGGAGGGAAGCTACTCATCAAGTTAGCCTCCATTGAGGACCAACACAGGTTGAATATGGACACCAAGACGAAGACACTTCTATGCATTCATTCACTACGGTCGTGGTACATGATCAACGGGAAAATCGCTCGTTCAACTTGGTTACAACTTCGTGGAACACAATTACACTGTTGGTACAGTGAGTTTTTCACGGAAGTTGCATCCTGCATAGGCTCGCTTCAACAGATAGACGATCGTACGATCTCACATGCCGAGATGCAATATGGCCGCATTCCTTACAACCAACCTAGAGATAATCCAACAGACCTTTGAGATAGAACAAATGATGGAAAATTTTGCGTACAAGTAAAGGAGGAAATAGATGAGGGCATCGGGACATACCGAACAATCGGCAATGCTTGGAAACAAATGCCACGAACAAGGCAAATGCACACAACATAATGGCCACCTCTGCAAAGAGAGCAATTGACAACCAAAATCCCAGAGATAGAGGCTATTAATGTTGAAAATCAGACACAAACCTCATCGAAAAAAAGTCAACCAAAGGTCAAATTAGACGCAGAACTCGCCGACGAACTGATCGAAACGTCGGATAGACAAACGCCGACATGCCGATAACTTGACTTTGAGCTGTTGAGAACCGTAGAGCCGTTGAAAGAGACAGACTCTGACATGAGGAGTCCGGAATTATGTGACACGCCAAAAATTGATAGCTTGGGAGTCCATCGTCAAAGAATATTGGTATCGAAGAAATCCCAAGGAAAATTCTGTCAGGGAGAAAATGAAAATTCGGTTTAAATGTGATGCAACCCAAATTGCACCCAAGCCCAAACAAGAGGACCAAGACCCCAAGGATGGAGAGGACAAACCCATGATGTCCATTGAAGCTGGAAATGAACTTGAGAAGACCGCGAAGCCCGCCAAACAACATGATCCACTAATTATGTCCGATGGGCCTAACACAAGGATGAAGGCTAATAAATTCAAGGAGGGCATGAATCGAAAGTTAAGGAAATTTTTTTGATCCCCATGGCCCAAAATTGTCAAATGGGCCCCACGGCCCAATATAGAAGACCTGGACCATTAAGTTTCAATGTCTAGCCCAAGAGGTGAAGTCGAAGGCTCAAACCATCATGGAGAAAGACCTAAGCAGGAGGAAAGAGAAAAGTGGCAAAAATGAAAGTTCTACAATTTAAGGATTTTGTCTTCTAACCTAAGGAAAAATGTTTCCTTCACAACCAATACTCATTTGTCCATTCAAGAAGCTTCCTTACAAGACAAAGACTCATAGGGAAGCTCCAAGACACGTTTTGGTATCCAACAATAAAAGGAAAATTATGTCCTAACTTCCTTCTTAGCTTAGGACATGTATTTGATCCAATTTCTAGTATAGATTACTTTCCTAGTTACTTTAAAATTTCCTTATTATTTTTGCACGAATTTTAGCCTAATTCTAGGATTAGTTATGCCTATATAAAAACATCCTTTGTATTGAGACAAGTTGGTTTATGAATTTTTACGTTTTTACGTATTGTGAGAATTGTATTCTCTTTTGGTTTTAAACCATATTCGACTTGGATACGAACCTAGCCAACCGTGTGTCTAAACCCGGCACCAATGTTGGTACGTCGAGGCGGATCTATTGAGCAAGTTGTCGAGAACTTGACCCATTACCTATAATGAGGTGGGAACCAAGCCTACGTATGTTTCAAAAGAAAAAGACGCCACTAAAACCCGAAACAAGCTTTAGATAAGTCAAAGAAAAGTCTATGAAAGACTGAGGGTATTCCCTCAAGCTTAAAGCTTTTACATCAAAACCAACCTTTTTTTTATTCAAGTTCAACTATGCCTTTTATATGCTACAAATTCGTACCATGGGATAAAGCTAAGTGCATGAATGCATTTATGACATCCTTTGACCAAGGACCCTAATTATGACTCTAGGAGTCATGCATGCATTTAAAGCTTCTTTGACCACACCCTTGGATGAACTAGGTTCGGCCATTCTTTGTCTTGCACTTGGATAAGTCTAAGACTTTCAAACTTCATGCTTTGATGCTCCTTGACTCCTTTCTTGGATTCTTGCACGTGCTGTAAGGACTTCTTTGGGACTTTATTTTCATGCATGTAACTTGAACGTCCCATGATAATTCCACTCACATCATTACAAACTCCATGCAACTCTTTAGGCATTTAACACCCCTTGACCGTGGCTTTTTATGCATGGACTAGCAAAGGCTTTTATGCATGAGTTTGCATGCCTTCTATTTCAATGCATGCATGCATGGAGATGAGTTGTACAAACCTCATGCAACCCCATGCACTACTTCACGTGGATTCAACTTGGCATGTAGAGATGCATGTTTTTGCATGCATGAAATTCATTGATTTTCAAGGCAAAGCTCTCTTTGAATTTCCAGGATCGTATCACTCAGGCTGTGTCATATACACATCCTCTTCGAGAACCTCGTTCAAGAAGGCAGTTTTGACATCAATCTGCCATATTTCATAATCATGAAACGCAGCAATAGCTAAAAAATCCGAAGAGACTGAAATGTCTGCTCATAATCTATCTCATCGATTTGAGTAAACCCCTTAGGTAGCGTTTGGTAGCCAATTTGTGCCTGGTTTAGGCAGGTTTTCCATGAGTAAACCGACGTCAACCAACCGTGACCTATGTTTGGTGCCCTGAGATTTTTTAACCCTGCCCGAAGGTTTACTCACCGGGCAGGGTTACATCGGTCTGCAGGCCCATTTTAAACCCTAAAAAATTTGAGGGTTTATGTGGATGTCTGGTCCACAACCTGACACTGAATTTTTTGCATATGCAATATGTCCACTAGTTTTTGCAGACAATATGAGATAAATCGTTTGATCTACACCACAAGTTGATACTGAATTATTAGCATGTGACTATGATATGAAATAAATTGTGTGGTAAACGCCGGCCATTCTCTGTCTTCAATGGTTTTCTTTAAGTCGGCCACTAAATTACAACTATTGGAAGTCAGCACTCCAACGATGTCTACTGCTTCATTTGAGTTTGTTATGAGTTTTGTTGTTTGTTCACTACTTCGACATATGGCATTTTTATTACAAGCCTCAGCTACTAATGATGATACTTGTTTTTGTAGGTGATAAATGGAATCAATCAATGACCTTGACGATGTTACCTCTTCTAAATTTGAAAAAACGTCAAGCGTGCGTGAACAATTCAAAAAGCCCAAACCGTCAAAGGAAGGTCATGTTAGGGAAGAGGCAGGGCCATCGAATGGGAAGAAGGTCTACATGTCACCTATTAAAGAGAGGACCCTCTTAACCGTGTTAGGCGACCTTGCTCGCGAAGGATGGAAAGCGGGAAGTGGATGGAAGAGTGGGGCCCATGACATAGCTGCATAGAGGCTCAAGAAGATGGTGAAGGGCTGCAAGATCACCGGAAAAAATGTAGAGCACAAAGTCCACAACTGGGGTAGGACCTTTCGCCTACTCGATGATTTCTTGAAACTGAGCGGAGTAGCCATAGACCAGGGGACCTATGCTATTGTGTTGGAAGATGCACTATGGAAGGAGTACGAGGAGGTAACTTCATGGCAAGGCTTATGTTGATTGTTTTGTGTTTGAATTTTGGTGTATAACTCTCTGGCCAAATCATTGCAGAACAATATCAAGTATGCTACGCTGCGCGGGAAGACATTTCCGTACTACGAGCAATGGCGCGAGCTCTATGGTTTGCACCGTGCATAAGGTGCTATGGTGAAGGATTTTTAGGGGGCGGAGAAGGAACCGCTGGCTACATCAGATGAGGTGAACGCCATGATAGACAATGCAGCATCAGAAGAAGTGCAAGAATCTGACCCCATTGAATTGCCAACCGGGGGGAAGTCACCTGTTGTGGATAAGTCTCCTTCAGGTGTTAATGACTCCTCAACCCTTCATCGTGGGAAGCAAAAGAGTGTGGAGTCCGAAGAATCTGTGCTTAGCGTGAAGTTCGATAATACCATCACACAGGTATCGACAGTGTGCAGCAAGTTCGGCGCCTATGTGAGTCAAAAGACGGGCATGGGACTTGAGCAAAAGAGGGCAAAGATGACAATACTTGCTGATCAAATGGAGATGTACCAGGAGATGAACATATCAAACCAAGTACGATTGATTGATCGACTGATGAAGAATGAAGATATGCATCTCTCTTAGGACATCTTGGATCATGCACGGTGCAAGGACTTTGTTAGGGCATTCATGGAAGGACAAATGGATTAGGTTGCTTTTGGACACTTTGGATCAGCCAGCTCTTTGGTTTTCGGACAAGATGTTATGTTCTTGAATTAGGTTGCTTTTGGACAAGTAGTTATTTCAATTTAGTGGCTTTTGGACAAGTTGTTCTGTCATTTGAACTTATTGAGGCTTTTTTGGACAAGTTGTTCTGTTGAATTGAACTTTGATATCAAACTTGGTGGCATTTTTCTGAATTGGAATTAGTCTTGGTGAAACTGGAGTGCACCAGTGCACACTGGAACTGTGATTTCATCACAGTGCAGAGTACACCAGTGCACACCGAACAATATGCTCTGCACTGTGATGAAATCATAGTGCAGAGTGCACAAGTGAACACAGAAAAATTGAGATTTCATCACAGTGCAGAGTGCATCAGTGCACAAAGAACAATTTGCTCTGCACTGTGATGAAATCACAGTGCATAGTGCATGTTTCCTGAGCTTAAAACAATGCAAAAGGATGAAATCACAGTGCATATGCACTATCAGCAAACGAGGTGCATCCTTTTTCTTAGATTACACCACTATTGTGATCACTCTAATGCATTCTTTTACCCTGAGCATGAATCACAACAAATGCAGCAGGAAAACATGCCAAGACATGACAATCAAAAGCAAAACACAATGAAACGAACACATGGCAATATGAACTCTGATCTGATTATCATTAATAACTACCGATTGCCAAAATGAGCTTATTATAACAGTGAAGACATAAGTGAAAAGCAGATGAAATATCAGAACTTCCATCATAGATAACCAGCAGGATAGATCCAAACGCAAGTACTTAAACAGTAAAGCCTACTGCACTACATTATACGAACATCGACCAAAACATGGAGAATTACGCACAAAAAATGAGCCAACATAGCTACGTCAAAATGCTAATTACAGGAAACCCTCGAAAATGTTCAGTGCAAGAGAGTATCACATGAAGTACTCTTGAATGATATGCGATTCACGAGTAACGGTGGTCACAAATGAGGGGTTCTCCTCCAAATTCGCGTGGAGGCCGCTTAATGCAATGTTGAGTCCTTCATCGCCCACTGTAGCCGTAGGAGCCTCAGGTGCATCCAGGAAAATTGGGTTGGCCTTGTCGTCACCCTGGCGCTGTTCGCTCTTGACGGGTGGCACAAGGTCGTCAACATTCTTAAGACAAAGGTGATGCCGACGAAGAGGGTAGCGGCGCCCGGATTTGAACATCTTCTCGTACATGCGCATCGAGAATCGCGAAGCCACTGGACGGTAACCGGGAAGGGGTGGAATGGAGGAAAATCTCCAATGCTACGTCGTGGACGAGCACGGGACATGGACGCGATGAAGGTTTCTGGGCCTGGTATCGCTGGGTGACGGAATGACGCGGGGAGTTTCCTCTGCTGCGGGAAATCAAAGAGGCGCGGTGGTGCCATCGAGGGGTTGCAAAAGAAGAAAATCGCGGGTATTAAGTGCAGGTGTCGCATTTTTATATTAGTCTAGAGGGGTAATTGGGTAATTTAACCATATTTAACCCCTAAACCTAGACAAACCAGATTTGTAAACCCCGGCACCAAATAAGGCTAGTGTCGCTTAGCAAAACCAGGGTGGCCATACCAAACAAGGTTAAAAAAATTGTGAACCGACCTTAACTAGATTTTAACCCCATACCCAGTTTAAAATAAACCGGCTACCAAACGCACCCTAAGAAATATGAGTAACCGATGACTTGATGATTGTGGTACTACGGATACAATGACAAATATGGCTGCCAATATAGTTATTCCAACAATACCTACTAAGCAGTTTATTCATACTATAAATGGGGGCGTCTTTCCTGTTGCTGGAGGCGAAATCGTTGAGATATCATATAACATAACACTAAAAACTTGTCTTTATGTCCCGTCCCTCTCCTGCAAGCTATTGTCAGTTAGTCACGTCACTAAGAAATTAAATTGTCGAGTCCTTATGTATCCTTGTTTTTGTTTGCTGCAGGATCTCTAGACTCGGGCGATTATTGGGCGTGGCACTAAGAAGGACAAACTGTATTATGTAGATTAGGTGATTCAAACCGGCGGCGCACTCAACACTTCTGGATCCACTGATAGACAGCGTTGGTTATGGCACCGTCGTCTTGGTCACTCGTCTGTTGGTTATCTCAAACTTTTGCTTCCGAAATTATTTTCAGAGAATAATAAACTTGATTGTGAAACTTGTTGTTTGACAAAGATACACCGTAGCTCTTATTTGTTGAATAATACTCACACCAGTGATTTGTGGGGTCCTGCTCTAGGTTCATCTTCGGACAATCATTGATATTTTATATTATTTATTGATGATTGCACTCGGATGACCTGGGTTTTCTTCCTCTAAAATAAGTCGAAGGTATTTCAGAAATTTGTTGAATTCTATAAAATGATTAAGACTCAATTTCAGCAAACAATTAGGATCCTTCGATTCGAAAATGGCGGCGAATTTGTCAATTACTCCATGCAAAGGTTCTTCTTGGAACACAAACTTATTCATGAAACGATATGCCCACACACTCCCGAACAGACTGGCACAGCCGAACGGAAGAATCGATTGCTCATTGAGATCACAAAGGCCCTTCTACTTGAATTCAAGGCCCATTGCTCTTTTTTGTGTGAAGCTGTCGCCACTGTAGTATATCTTACCAACCAGTTGCCTACAAAAATCTTGGAGTTGAAAACCCCGCTTCAGGAACTGGCGACATTCATTGATATACCATCCATCCTGGGTCTACCACCCAAGGTCTTTGGCTGCTCTGTTTAAGTTCATCTTCCGAGCTCTGAACGTACCAAACTTTACCCATGTGCGCTCAAGCGTGTGTTTGTGGGATATGACATCCATAAACGAGGATATTGATGCTATCATCCTCCTATAGAGCGTATGTTCACAACAATGGGTTGCCATTTTATCGAAATAAAATATTTCTTCCATAGCCATCCCAGTGCTCAGGGTGGAATAGGATTACAATAGAATCTTATGATACACTGAATTAGTTATTACATGACTCCAACATATCTCGAACTCCAGTTGAAGACATAGTACAGTCTCCTACTCGAACATTCTTATCGACCCTGTGCTTCCTATGATTGAGACTTCTTGTTGTGTCAACTAACCCTGTAGAGGTTCCTGGAAGAGATGAGGGACGATATGTGCTGCCATCCAGACACAATTGAGGTATTCCTAATAAAAGATATGAACCTGAACACGTATCACGACAGCCAAAGTATCCTATGGTTGATCTAGCCAGGGGGAGTTTGTCTCAGTCTGCCAGAGGATTCATGACAATAATATACTCTGAGAAAATACCAAAACACACACAAGAAGCACATGGACAGACTGAATGGAAGAAGGCAATGGATGCTGAGATGATAGCCTTGAAAAGGAATGAAACATGGGTAAAATGCATGATGCCTCAAGGGAAACGTCTAGTTGGTTGTCGTTGGATATTTACCATCAAATGCAAAGCAGATGGTACGATTGAAAGATACAATGCTTGTCTGGTCGCAAAGGGATACACTCAAATGTATGGCATTGACTACTCCAAGACGTTTTCTCCTGTAGCCAAAATTGACACAATCAGAGTGTTGTTCTTGATCGCTGCCAATCGTGACTAGCCTTTGTATCAGTTTAACGTGAAGAATGCCTTTCTACACAACGATCTAGGAGAAGAGGTATATATAGAACCCCCACCTGGGTTCTCCAGTGATTTCTAGGAAGGTGAAGCATGTCTATTAAAGAAATACTTATATTGCTTGAAGCAATCTCCACGCGCCTGGTTTGGACGATTTACTTTGGTCATGAAACAGTGTGCATACAAACAAAACAATGTTGATCATACATTATTCTTGAAGAAACGAGGGGACTTGACAACATGCCTTATCATCTATGTCGATGATATGGTAATAACAGGAGATGATAGTGAAGAAATTCAGAGTCTTCAGAAGCATCTGTTTCAAGAGTTTGAGATGAAAGATCTAGGACGCCTCAAGTACTTTCTTAGCATCGAAGTCCTAAGATCAAGCAAAGGAATATTCATTTCCCAAAGAAAGTACATCATTGACTTATTGGTTGAGACTGGGTTAATGAAACTGTAAGCCTGCTGATACCCCAATGATAGCAAACCACAAATTGAGTTTTGATGATAATGCAATTACTACAAACAATGAACAGTATCAGCGTCAGGTAGGAAAGTTGATTTACCTCTTCCACACTCGACCAGATATAACTTACTTTGTAGGAGTGATAAGTCAGTTTATGCAAAGACCACAAAAAGAGCGCATGGAAGCAGCAAAGAGAGTGGTGAGATACTTAAAAGGCACTCCAGGGAAAGGAATTCTTTTCCGGAAACATGGACATCTCGACATATGCGCATACACTGATGCAGATTGGATAAGTAGTTAGACTAATAGACGATCTACCTCATGCTACTTTACATCAGTCGGAGGTAACCTGGTGACGAGAAAAAGCAAGAAGCAAAAGGTAGTGGTAGTGGAGGCCGAATTTCAAGGCATCGCCCGAGGATTGACCGAAATACTATGGTTGAAGAAATTACTTACAAAGATTGAGTTCCTTGTGCCCAATGTTATTCCTTTAATGTGTGACAGTAAAGCCGCAATTAGCATCTCAGAAAATCCAGTTCAGCACGATCACACCAAGCATATCGAAGTGGATTGACATTTCATCAAGGAAAAACTCGAAAAAAGAACTATGTGTCTGCCTTTTGTTCGATCAGAAAAACAACTTGCTGATATTTTGACAAAGGCAATCATAGAAAAAATATTCCGTGAGACATTGGGTACGTGTTAGAATAAGATAAATATGGGGAAATCGTAATTTATGTAAATAAGGATGAATTAAGAGATCACATCCTATTCAACGATCTTCCCATTCGTACTCAATTTTCTTCCCCTATAAACTATTGTACTCATGCACTGATGAAATATGAAAAACAGAGTGAAGAATTCTCTACTGAAATTTATGATTCCTAACTCCAACATCCTCCGCCATTGTGGTTGGACCAAATAATTTAATATCGCTAAGGTCAAGTTTTCAATTTTGTTTTCTTTCATCTATTCACCTGCTAGCAACTCAAAGCTTTACATGGAGTTTCGACTGAAATGTTGTATTTACTCTCTGTTAACCTTGTTGACGCTAAAATTCAAATTTGGATCTAAAAATGTTTGATAAATTTGCTAAACAGAAATCATGGTCATTTTTGTGCCTCTTGTCTCTGCCATTATCGTGTCTGGTTTAGTCACTTCTCAGAAATTCCGACTGTAGTTGGTGGATTCTAGTATTTGCCGAAGTCGTGTTTTTTCCTTCATAAACCATTGCCTCCAATTTTTATTTATTTTTGCTCATATGCAGGTTGATGGAGAAGTGAATCGGGCACGGGGGATGCCACAAAACGAGTCTATAAGTGCTGCAAAGACCAGCGGTTCTGAAGTATATATGTTTGACTGTACTAAGCAGTTAGATGGCTACAGCGATTCGTGTGATCCAGATTTGAGATTGAGGGGTCATGACAAAGAAGGATATGGTTTTTCGTGGAGCTCATTTAAGGAAGGAAATCTTTTTAGTGTTTCAAATGATTGTAAAATTTGTTTGTGGGAATGTGGGATATTTCTGCAGAGCCTCAAAATAAAATTCTTAATGCAAGCCATATAAACACATCTTCTGATGATTGTGGTAATATGACAGTTATCGCTGTTGGCTGCTCTACTTTCTACTTTCTATAGGGCCATGAAAATGTTAAATTTGTTTGGCTCAGTTGGAGATGATTGCAAGCTAATCATTTGATGAATATCTGGAACAAGTGTGCATCATTTGACATCTGAGGGAGACCACTTTTAGCTTGTTGCATGAGTTCATATCGGGCAGGCACAAAGGTTTAGAAAGTGAAACTAGCATTATTGCTGACATCTTATCTCCTTTACTTATACGCGCAGGACAGACTACAGAGGTCTTCCATGTAGAATGGGATCCTAACCATGAAACTATTCTTGCATCTTAAGGTTAATGGTCTGGGATCTAAACAGGTAGGTATCTTTACCGAGCATCCTTCCCCAAAACCTTTTCTAATCATGGTTCTCATGCTGGCATTTGCTTCCTCCTATCTTGGTTTTACCTAAAATGAGCAGTTGGAAGGGGAAGCTGAAGATGGTCACAAGGCAAAGATCTCTTACTTCTCATGAAACAAAAACTTGCCATGGGTCATCTAAATTCTCAAGCATAGCAGAAGACAACATGTTACAAGTATGGCAATTTACTTACTGGTAGACATGGCTTCTTCCATTGAATTGAAATAACACTCGGTGAAGAACGAGAATACAGTGTGGAGGCAAGATTGAGAGGAAGACGACGATGGTGTAATAGAAAGAAATAGAAACATTGTAATTTTCACTTTATTCAGTTCATTTTCCATGGTCCAAAGTCCTGAATCTATAGATATAAACATCTTCATAATTATTGAGGATCGTCTCGAGAGTTGGCTGACGTTGAGAGTTCTTTTTTGGGTGTGAGCGTGTGTGTGTGTGTGACGTTCGGACTTTGGACTAATCAGAGTTCAATGTAATTCTCGTGTGCCCCCAGTGGTTCTTCTGAACGCTATATTCTACCCACTAGCAGGCATCAAGCACAAAATTAATAGGATGCAACACGCAGACACACAACTCTGAATGAGTAATACAAAAAACTTCATCTTAATACCAAGCTCATTGGATGATATACAAGCTAAGACGTAAAAAAATTCAAGAAGTTTAAAAGTAAGCTGAAGACCAGACACGTTACCAATCTCTCCTTATGATACGAACGAGTTTGATGCAGAATTTTGAAATCATCAGATGACTCTCCAATTTTGCGGTTCACAAAATCAAAGTTCTTAACGACTGGAACAAAATGGCAGTGCAAGGAAACGGCGGGTACCTGAGCCTGGGGTAAAGCCAAGTCGGAGGCATCAAAACCTAGTCAACCTTAAAAATGATATTTAGTCTCTTCATTCTGTTCTTCTAGCAAGTATGCTCCAACGCCGACTTCATAAAGTATTATGAGTGAAATACTATACATGAGGCCAAGCAGGCACAGCTGGGGAGTAGCTTCCAAAGTTGCCAGTTGCAGCTTATTTAAAGGAGATGCAAAGGGATAATGGAAGTACAACACCAATAATAACTTGCATCCATCAGAGTAGATTCTTAACGAGCCACTGAAGTACCTGGCCCTGCTTGAAAAGGAAACTGAAATCAAATCATGTAGCAAGTATTTCCAGAGGTAAGGTAATAATAAAACAAATAAAAGCATCCACCTTTTCTCCTGCATCTGCTGGAAGTCTTACCACTAGGAA